>OMNM01040793.1:21951-41041 GCA_900302745.1 Parablennius parvicornis
TCATCTGCCCACCACCTGAAGCTGATTGAGGTCCGTCTGTCTTCTGTGGACTCTTGAAAAATTGCTCCAGCACAGAGTGCAGTACTTTTTCCACCCAGGTGTGCTTCCCGTTCCTCCCGGTATTTTTGCAGCCTTTTTGGTTTTTTTTCTCTGCAGAGCATTGCTGGTCGAAAGTGGTGTCTGATCTGAGTCCTCCATGCTGCTTGGCAACATCAGCACCTCGACCAATGAGAGAAGCGGGATACAGCGTGTGTGAATGTACCGTCAGCTCGTTGGTCACAGAGCAGGAGAGGCCGGGATGACTTTACCGTAAGTTTTGATATTAAGCAACATGTCATTCATGAACTCCATTGCTATTTTACAGACCATTGTTGATTCTCACAGTCATACGGGACAAAGTGCGTCCCTTTTCAGCTCATACGGGATGCGTGCATTTGTCATCAATATGTGCTGACGGCTATCACGCTACCAATGCTAACATGGTTCCGCGAACAAACGTGGCGTTGGCACAGGTCTGCACTCTTCTGTGTAGTTCTAGTTGCTTTTGTCTCCTATGAGCTGAGCGTGACATCGACTTCTCCACAGCAGAGTGTTGCATTAGCAACATTAAATGATTCTACCTTAATATTAAATGACAGTAGCATATTTCTGTTCTTATTTTGCATCCTGGTTTTAGATGTATTTGGTTCTTCACTGTTTATTTCGAGATTTTTTTGGTGTCGCCATTTATAGCGAGCTCCATTATGACCTGCATCCTGTTTACGATGTCGGCACCCCGACGCTCCAACAGCCCCCCTCCACCGAGGCAGATCTGCCAAAGCCAGATAAGCACAGCTCCAGCCAGTGCAAATCATTAGGTTTGACTGCAGATCGGTTTTATCAAAAAGCTCCCAATAAAAATACTTTTACAGTGTTCACATATAAAATCCCACCTGTTAGTTTCTGAAGCTTTGGGTTGTGTTTGCCCTGATAAAGGGCTGAAAGGCTCCGAGGGGAAGAGGAATATTTCTCACAAGTTAAAGTGAAGGTTAGAGCTGCTCCCTCGCCTCTTGATGGATGTTTCTTTTAGTCTCAAAACCATTCAGGCTTTTTTCTCACATAACAAAGTTTCCCAGTTTTTTTGCAAGAAAAACAATTACTGAGACTAAAAGTTGTGAATACAACACACCAGCTCCCTTGTAAATATTATTGATTTAGTCTTTTCATTGCTCTGTTTTAGAGTCTCGAATGGCCCCGCTTTCATATACATTTCTAATTTATTGAGCAGAGCTGTGCCCTCCTCGTCATTACATTCTGCAAATGGAGCCCAGCTGGTTACACTCAGGTCACAGTGTGTGGCTGAGAGAGATTGAGTGTTTCTATTAAACCACCACTCTGCTGAACCGTTTGCCCAACACACACACACACACTCAGGCGGTTGGTACACTAACATTTTTAAGAAAAGATTCAATCGAAACTCATGCCCGAGTGCTGCTTTGACCTGTCTAATGTTGTGTGAGCTCCTCATTATCTGGAAACACTAATGAATCGAGGTCTGGACTCTGGAGGTCAACAGGCTCAAGGTGGCGTCTCAACAGCAGACATAAAGCCTCGCTCACACGGCAGGGAAACACATCCCAGTTCTGATGTTCTGCTCACAAGTGACTCGTATCTGATCTGTTTTGTGGCCGTGTGAAAGCTCCAATTCTGATGTTTGCACAGCAGACCCAGGCCTCCATCATAAGTTGTACCAATTCTGATCTGTGTTGTCAGATGTGGCTGTTATCCCCCAATGAGGGAGCCAAATTCTCTAATCTTTTAACTTTAATTTGTGAATTTCAGATCGGATTCAGATCTTTTAAAATAGAGGAAAAACCAACACATGAAACTGGCTGTGGCGTTCGTCAAATCACTCCTGAATCCTGAACCTTGCCAGTGTTGTGGCAGTGCGTATCGTCTTGCAGAAACAGGCCATCGGCTCCAGGAAACGGTCCACGTCATCTGCAGCAACACTTGTATGTCGGCGAGGCCCGGTGTAACTGGATCTGTGTGACGCTTTCCCATGTCTAATATTTCAAACCAAATCAATTCAATTTGATTTCTATAGCAAAAATAGAGGAAAAAAAATGGAAAAGAAAAATTTCCTTTTAACAGGAAGGAACCAGCAGAACCAGACTTTCTGCTGCTCCAGACGTTAGAGGATGGAAAGAGAGACAAGGAGAGGACAGAGAGGAAATAGCAAACAGGCATGAATCCACTCGCTGGCCAGCATTTTATTTTACTGTCAAATCTTTACCAACTCCACAGGCCATGATACAGAGCTGAACATTGTTCCTAATTTAACCTGCAGTTTTTAGTCATGTTACGGCTGAACAGTATCTTTTCCACAACACGTTGGGTTACTGCAGCAGGACATTTCTCACTCAAAATGTTTTTGGGGAAGACATTTCTAAATTGTATGACAGGAATACAAAGGTGATGCAAGCATTGGTTTGTGCTCCGACATGTATAAGGGGCCTTATATAGCTGCCTGTCTATGTGCCTTTTTGAATCATCCAATCAACGGGATTCCCCACAGACTGAATCCGGCAAAGCTCTATAAACGTCCAAGGCCGTCAACACTTCTGCACATGTGATTTCTTATTGTTTAAAAAAAAAAAAAAAAGAAAAACAACTTTCCCTGTGTCTTCATTCACATGCATCCTCTTACACACACCCTGCAGGTCGATGCGAGTCATTTCAACCTGAAAAGACTCACAGACACTGACATTCGTTGGAAGATCTTTATCGACTCGAGAACTTATTTGGCGCTCAGACCCCGGCAGAAGACTGCAGCAGTAATGGATGCATGGACGTAACGATCTAGGATTAGTCTTCCTCCCGGAGTCTGGACACTGGTGGTGGTGAGGAAGAGGATGGCGGAGAGAAACCCAACTGAACTAAAGCGACTGTGGAAAGGAAAAACTCCCTCGAACAAAATGAAACCTTTGCAGACCCGCTCAGAGGTGGCGGCTTTCTGCTAGCTGGTCGGGTGAGGATAGGAGAGGAAGATGAGACTGTCGGATTGGGGAGGGTCCGGATTCAGACTGGATGATGAGTGTTGATAGCGACATGGATGCGAGACCCAATGGAGGAGGGGTGGAGGTGGGCAGCTAATGCAGCTGGAACAGCTGAGGCTTGAACCTGAGGGCTCACGAGGCGGAACCTGGCTGATGATTGGCTGGTCAGAGGTGATCCTCGGCAGGGATTGGCTGCCGCAAGTGGGAGTGCCTGGAGACGGGTGGATGTTGGATGATGGCCCGTGTTGGGGAATAACGTTACTATAGCATTGTTACTTTTGACAGTAACTAATACTCATTACTTTTTATACAAAATAACTCCGTTACCGTTACAATATGGTGCATTTCTCTGTTACTTGGTGAATGAATTCCTCCTTGGCAAGCCGCATCGTACTTCTTCCTGTTTACAGCCGTGCTGCGGCGGCCGGTGTGTTGAATTAACTGGTTCCCCTGTTAATCAGTGTCACTCACTGTCTGTTGAATTTTACCGTGCTGGTCGGTCACCAGCTAACAGGTAAACCAGTTGATCCAAAACATCAATTATGGAGAGTCGAGGCGAGAATGACACAAGTTTTACTAAATGAAAATACGCTCATTATTTTAATTTAGTTGAGCTTAAAGACGGTGTTGATAGTTTTCACACTTAACCTGTGCAGTAACATTGTTAAGGGCTAAACACAACAACTTTTATGATTCTGAAGCCACTTTAATTTCTGTTCTTTGAGTCCCAATAATATATAGCCTACAGCTTGTTTTGTGTTATTAATTTCAGAAATACTTTATATTTTTAATTTGTTCTGATCTGACTTTAGTAGGTTAGTTTGAAAATTACTTTGTTTAGCAGAGTTTAGTGACGAGACTGGACAAGTTGATCAATAGTGTGTTATTTTTCATAGAACACTGAAATGAAGCTTTAATGGGAGCATTGAAAAAAAGTAACTATAAAGTTACTATTAACAGTAACGCATTACTGTTTGCTGTAAGTAATTCACAAAGTAACTGAGTTACTTTTCAAATGAAGCAACTAGTAACTGTAACTAGTTAGTATTTTTTAGTAACCAGCACAACACTGATAATGGCTGGATGTTGGTCTTCCAGGTTGAATTAACGCTGTAAACTCCATTCTAAAAGTGGATAAAAAGAAAATCTAAACCATTCTGGATTCTTCCAGGATACAAAGTTTATAAACAACATTGAACCAACAGCCGTACGTCCAGTGATATTTTTCACTGGCATGTTTCTCGTGTTCGGACTGAACTGGACAAGCCAGTGTTTAGTTTCTCTGCCCTCTCTGACTGGAGCAGCCTCCAAATAGAAACCAAAACATCCCGGCTAGCTGAGATGAGTCATTTCATTTCTTCATTATTCATCAAAGAGCTTTTACATTTGAACTAATGCACCCTGATATTGTTATTATTAGCTGTTACACTCTATTCCAATCTGCTTCATAAAATCTGCATTTTATCGTTGTAACTGTTGTCCACTGCTTAATCTGTTGGTTTCAAATGTGATGATGTGACGTGGGCAGTGGACTTCTTGGTCAGGTGGCTTTGTAAGAGATCTCGACATGTTTTTGTTTTTTTTTCTGGTTAAGTGGAGGGTTAACTGGGAACGTCACATTCGCTATTTGCTTTTTGTTCTTCGCACTTGGAGGTTTTATTTGCACTGCTGGCTGCGAGCTGGCGACCGACGTGAAAGCCAAACATGTCCAGTCACAGTCCAAGAAGCGTTCACACTCAGGTCACCTTAAAAGGACGTCTGCAGTGTCGGGGAGGATCCCTCAGACCTTCATCTTCCTGCTAATGATGCATCTCTGACAGCAGAAACCGTCTTTCCTTGAGAAGGACAAACACATGGATAAAACTACTCATAACGTCTTCGATCCAAAGTGCAGATTCTCAAAAGTACTTTAATACATTAAGGAAAGAGCTTGAGGCTGATATTTAATAGGCAATTTATTGATAGCAAATATACCAAGTCTCACAGTTTAAAAACTTCTCAGGCAGAGTTTGAGTTGATGCTACGGTTCCTGCTCTGGGTGTTAAGTTTACTTGAACCCCGTCATCAAACCAGCGGCTACTTTTCGATAACATAAGCTTGAAATAACAATTGTGACATCGTTTCGAAGTTTCCATTTTTATTCTCCATGCATATTAATGTGACAATGCTAACGCTGATTATCAACATCTTTAAGTATAAAAAAGATGAATTAAAAAATTAAAAGAGAGAAAACAGGTCAATGAGAATAAAAACACAAAGAAAAAAGAAGAAAAAAGGGTGAAAAGAAAGAAAAGAGAAAAAAAAGAGAAATCAATCTTTAAATGTAACAGAAGCACTATCATAGACCAAATATTTCAACTAATTCAAACTTCTTGATTGAGGTCATGTGTTTCAACTGAAAACACATTGTTTTGAAAACGATGTCCAGTTACACATAAACGGCGGAAACATTGAAAACGACGTAGTTAGCATGTTGGGACACGAGTTGGTGCGATTGTTTGTTTTTCTTTAAATATAAAACGACAAAGTCCAGGAGAATCTGGACTGGGAGTCATGACACGATGGACAAAACGTTGTTCTGACTGCTCAACGACTGAGCATGTGCACAGCTACTGTTAACTATGGCCGTGGTTAGCATGCGCTGTAGTAGATTTTCAGAAAAATTAGGTTTTCTCCAGTTTCCATCGAGACTTATTGAAAAGTTTTCAAAAAGTTGTATTTTCCTCTTATTTGACAGCGTTAGAGCCTTTTCAAAAAATTGCATTCTACCCTATTTCAATGGAAACAGAGTCCATCCATTTTGATCAAGTCCCACTGTGGGGAATCTGAGCGCCGTTGTCATGTCAACGGACCCCAAAAGCCTCATGAAAGGTTTTCGTTCTTACTTGTGAACCTGAGGCACTGTTGGCAGATCGACAGTGTTTCCTGGCAATCGCTGGTAATTTGTGAGTTACGTTTGTGTTTCTTGCAATTAATTCATTCACACAAGATGAGCCCAGTCTTCATGTTACTCAAATTTACTGACATAGCAGCCTCAATATGATGTGTTGTTCATGTGCAAAATCATCATTATTATTATTATTATTATTATTATTATTAGCTAAAATATCCCCAATACCTGAGGTGCAGATTCTCACCGAACCTTCGTCACAGAATGTGGATGTTTGTCAACATCGGGCAGGTCATTTTCTCCTCTCAGTACCTGTATATGAAAATAAGAAAAAGAAGCACCCAACGTGTGTCCTCGTGCGCTTCGGTCTCTGACGTGATTCCTGCAAAATGTGGCTCCAGCTTCAAAGTCGGCGGAGCGTGATGACGGGATACATGACAGTGCTGATATTGTGAAGAGCAGCAGCCTGGAACAGATGGAAGATAAAATCCTTTTCTAAGCCTGTGATTGTGCCGAAGCATTCTTTGTAAATCCTGTTTACTGTTCCACCTTGTAACTCATATCTATTTAAACAGGTACGTGTAAACCTCCTCTCATGGTCAGCTTTTCATCCTTTCATTGCTTTCACAACAATTGTCACCAGTAGCAAGCTTCTCATTCGTTTCATTGTTTATTTTCTAACAAAAAGGACAATTATTTCAACAATCTCATGTATAATTGCACAGCACAGTTTGACCTCGATCACTGTGAACTTCGTTGGTCCGAGGCTCCGTTCACACAAAGATTTCAAGTGAAAACGGAAAACTATGGTTGAGATTTCGGGGTCTGTTTCCAGGACAACGGTGTTCGTAGTCACTGAAAATGAAAGTTTCTGAAAGTGTTTCAGCTCTGTCTTTGTGGAAAAACACAACTTTTCTGAGAGGCTGCTCCTGCTTGTCGTTTCCAGAATATAAGCTGTTATGTTTTTCACAAGCTTTGAACTTTGAAGCAGTTTAAACCTTTGTGGATAATTTATGGTTTATTTCTGGGTAATGAGCTTCATGCTGCTGATACATAGGCGATGCATTCAGGCCCATCACGTAACTCTGAAATTAATTTTTTTCCTTTTTGAACCTGGTGAGTGTGACATATATTCAGGCGCACTCAATAGTCCGGGAATGACGGTACCTGCCTCAGCTTCCTTCAGACAAAAGGAAAATGAATAAGCTTATAGTCCTGAAATTACGGTAGAAATTTGGACCATTTCTGTTTTGAATGACTCTTTTTAAAGTAGTTACTGTTCAGTGAAGTTGTCTCTGACACATTTCTCTATTTCACAGGTAGGAAAGTGAACTTTTTTTAACGGCTTTTGCTCTACGACTCAGGAAACACATACAGAAAAAAAACCCAGAGGACACAGTCATACAGGCAAAGTGTCGGGAGCAATGATCCCCTCAGCACTACGAGGATGAGAAAAAAGAATGAAAACCTTTTGTTCGCATCACCTGGAATTGATAATGTGATAAAATCCTGCTTCTGTTTATGCTCCTAGAGTTCAGTAATTCTATTAACAGTCCTTCAATGTCCCATTAAGTCTCTGGCTGATCAAAATATATCTCCATTGTTCAAACAGACCAAAGTAACATACATCAGAATTATTAGATTTGATTTGAAGTGAATTGAGTGAATCGGTGGTTTGACTGATTCAAACAGCAACATTACATTAAACACCTACGTGGATGTTATTGAGACAGAACTCACTGAGATTTCCATGTGAAGTTACTTCAGTAACAAATAAGTTTTTTTTTATAAAAAGTAGTTTGTTGTCACTGCCACAGGCTGGCAGCCCTGTGATCTCACACAGCACAAGTTACCAGACGGGAAAGTGAAAACTGCAGGGTGAATAATGTAGCTGACACTTGCTACTGACAACAGCTTTTCATTTTGAAGTTGACTTTTCTATTAAATACGTCAACTGTGCAAAGGGAACGCCACTGTTTAAATGTTTGCTTGTGTTTCCTTTTTTTTTTTTTTTCACTTTTGTCCATTTTGCTCCACCTGCAGAAGAAGATCTGGGTGATCTTGCGATTGGCAGATTAATATCCAGTCTCTTGGTCGTAGGACATAGAACCCTTGTTTGCTTCTAGAGGCGTGCACGGCAGCCGGTGCTATTCGCGGGAGGCTTGTTTGCGACTGAACCTGACTAGTTGTGTAAAATGTGCCGACGGTGTTGAAGCACTGAATTTGGTTTTCGGGTAAAATCCATGCTCCATCATTACCCGAAACACAACGACAGTTCAGATAGTTGTAACAACACACATTCATTCACAGCTTATAAAAGACAATAATAATAATAATAATAATAATAATGAAAAATTATAAAAACAATAATAATAATAGTAATAATAGAGTCTTTAGTATTTTTAAATGTTTACTTTTCTTCCAGTTCCTTCCTGTCGTCACGACAGCTGTCAGACTCTCAAACTGTACATATTGCTGAAGAACACTTTGATATTCACAGGAAGCCACAGGGAAATTTCCCCAGAAACGTAACTTCGACTCGTCCGTGTCTCACAGCGTACCCTTTGTGTTCTCCTCTTCAAAAAGCTTCACGTTTTCAACTGCGAACATAAATCTGACGTGACCCCCAAAAGAAGTCCTGGCATTGTCTCACCTGTTCAGGGTGAAACCTTGTTCTCGAAGAAAAGAAAGTCTTTTTTGAAACGACGTTTTTGGGTATATTGATAGATCATCAGCTATGCTGGAAACCACATGTACAGTAGGTTAAGTCTAAGTTTTCAAAAACCGTCATTATCATACTAAAACTTTACTGAACATAAAATGCCTCCATATATTGTACTTTTAAAACATATCGAGACCCAATCGTTAAACTACAAAAAAGAGCAATTAGAATAATAAATAATGCTGGATTCTGGGTATCAACAAATCAACTCTTTATAAGATCCAAACAATTAAGATTTATAGATTTGGTTAAGTTAAAGGTGCTGGAAGTTGTGTTTCGTGTTGTGAAGGAGAGCCTCCCCATGAGCATCTTATCATTATTATTATTATTATTATTGAATGTAAACAACCAAAATAAAACTTCATTTCATTTCAAGTCTCAAACACTATTCAGGTTTTCTGTTTGTCATCTCCTCTCGTAACTAATAACTTTTGATTTCTGTAGGTGATGTCGGTGCTGACCACGACAAACAAAAACGACAGAGTGACAGTTGGCTTCATCCATCCATCCATCCATCCATCCATCCATCCATCCATCCATCCATCCATCCATCCATCCATCCATCCATCCATCCATGGTCCAGGGCAGGGTACATTTATTTTTACATTTTCTCATCTATTACAACAAAAGCAAAGGAATACTGTACCCGAGGCAGCAGTGCGTTTCAAAATGTGCTTTCAAATGTGTTTCAAAAAATGCTTCAGTGAGCCGAGAGTGTAAACATTAAGCCCATTTAACTACATAGTGTGTAATATTAGTCTTTAGCTTCATAGAAAGAACAATACTAATACAAAGAACTAAACAATAATAAAAAACAGTAATTGTTCTCATAATGTTATTTGTTTTTTGAATCAACTGGTTCTGAAGTCAGTGAACTGGGGAAACTGAACAAACGACTTCAAGCTGCTTGGATGTCACGTTGCTGTAGCTGACAGAAGGTGCCAGTGCAGCAGATTTGCACGCTCTCAGTCTGACCTGCATCAGGTTCAGGAATCCCATCTCCCTCTGATGTTTGGAGCCATGACGCCTCCATTCCATCTGGGTCATCGCATGAGGATATAAAAAAAAAGAGAGCGTGTCGCCAGATATGTGATCCTGTGAGCGCTGCGCTACTTGAGATTCTGTGATGAAAATGTGACCTGCCTGAAGTGTTGGACCACTTCTTTAAGCAAATCATGAAATGCCCCAAAGGACATTCAGAAGTATTAAAATCACCAGTCCTGGTCAATTTCCCTTCATTGTTAACGCCGGAGAAAAGACTTATCCGCTCTGTGAGAGATGCATTTGACTGCTCTATCGACCAGCAGTGTTGCTGATGTTTCATGCTGCTTCTCAAAAGGTCAGGTGCTGCGGTCTCTTCAAGAGTTGTCAACTCAACTTCTGCTAACTTGAAGTTATTTGTGTTGGTAGTCAAACCAGGGTGGAGGTCTGGGTCCTTTGTGGTCCGAGGCCTTGATTAGACGATAACGTTTTCAAGCGAAAAGGCAAAACCTTTGTTGAGTTTAAGGTGTTCGTTTAAACGGTGCTGAGCCACTGAAAACACAATTATATTTAACAGCTTAAAAAGGTGGAATTTTTACTATTGACTGGTATAAACGGTCAAAAACGCCATTTTTGTAAACTCTCAGCTCCATCTCGATGTAGACGGCAGAGACGCAGCCGGTCATGCTCAGCGTGATAAAGAGCTGTTCGGCTCATGTGTGAGTCGATGGACAATAACACGGCGAAGCAGCAGCAGATTCAGAAGCTAAACTACAGAACAAAAGAGAAAAAGCCTGACAGACACCAACTCAGAAACCACAATCCTAGTCTCCGCCAAAAATCTTCAACCCTTTAAGTCAATCATCCTTTTAAACTTGTTATCGTGTCATGAAGGATGCTCTGGTTTTCTCGCTGTCCTTTTCTGTGATCACAAGCTTTCCGGGCCTCATTTCGCTTGACAGAAGCAGAAAGGGTCACCGTGAACCTGGAAGAGTAATCTGAGAAAAATGTGCTCTGGTGTTGCCTCTGTCAGAAAATGAAAAACAAGATCTATATGTGTCATTTGTCAGTGTTCTTTCACTTGCAGGGAAAAAAAAACCTTGCAGAGTATTACTGTTACTTTATCATCTCTGCCAGTGGAGAGGAAGGCTGCAGGCCGAAAAAATAAGAACACTGATGGTGTGAGGAGGAGGAAATTTCAAACCTACACCCAGTAAAATGAAAATCATCTGATGTTTCAGTCTGTAAAGAGAATAAAAGCATTAGGACCAACATAATGAACATTTTTAATGGAGAAGATTCAATTACCTCAATTAGGCAACACTTTCCGATCTGTGATAACAAAACAATATTTTCAACAAAATTTTCACTTTCTAATAAAGTCAAATAACTGGACTTCACACTGAGGCACCGTTTATAACGTTTCAAGTAAAAACACAAAACTCCTGTCGTATTTTTTGTGTACATTTAGGCGACAATGGTACTCCGAGTCACTACAAACTTTGTGAAAGCTCTCTGACTGTCTCCGTGGTAACGGCGAAAAACGGAACTTTTCTGAAACGCCGCTGCTGGTGCAGGTCACCACGGGCATAGTAATAGTAGTTGTGCACATGCTCAGTAGAGTCAATAAGAACAGAGTTTCCTCCGTGGTATCATGACCGCCAGTCCATGTTCTCCTGGACTAGGTACTTTTATTTTGACAGTCACCGTAATAACAATCTAACTTGGTCATCTGTCTACTAGAAGGTCCGTGTTCTCCCGTTGTTGATGTTTAGAGCCTGTTGTTCTCGACTGCATGTGTGTGTGGTTTCATTACAGAAACAACCAACGGCACCCACTAGTGGTCCAACATGAAAACTATACCGTTTTCAGAATGTTGCCATGTAAACACAAAACTTTTCTGAAACACAAACACAGAAACTATGCGTCTTTACTTAAACTCTTATGATGTTGAAACCAAACAAATGAGCAAAACTGTAAAAGTATAAAACTGGACAGATTTCAAATTCGTCCTCGATGTCATCTCTGTGGAAATTGCCAGAAGGGCATTTTCTCATAACAATTAATAAAATGGTCGTTCAAGAAAGCTGAATTTCCTTGTAACAGATAGAGAGAATGCTCCAGCTATTGATGAGTCAGAGTCCTTTTTATACAAATGGAGGACACAAGATCTAGAAAAACGACTTGAATCCCCAATAGAACTAGTAAAAGACAACTTGATCCGTCTACCAACCATGATAGTGGCGTCGCAGACTGTAAGTGAGTCACTGACGTGTCATCACATATATGAGACGATCAAACACGTGAACCATCTGCAGAGTGAAACATTTATAAAGTGATGCTGACTTTCGATCGATCGATCGTTAGATCTCACTCATCTGAGGATATGCACCATTAAATGAGCGTCTGGTTACTCACGCTGCACACTATTGAATGTTTGGACACTCGACAGTGTGAAAACACTTGAACATTAAGTCTCGGAAGCAGAAGAGCAGAAGTACTTGAGAAACAGCGTAGCAACAGACTTTCATGGAGATGAAAAGGTGCGGCCAGAATGTGGTGCAAACATCCGACGATAGAGATGGATGATAGAAAAGAGCAAAGAAGTTGCAGAATAAAAGCTTGAGGTAAACTGTACATGAGGTCACGAAGGGGAAAGTAGGACTGCAAAGTCTGGAAAACAAACCAACTTATAGTATTTCTATCTCAACGATGTTTCTTTCATGACCCGGTATTTCCATCTTGTCCTAAAGTCTTCATGAGTTATTAATCATCTTTTAATATGACCTGAAGTTTCATTCTTTAAAAATTAAAAAAAATCATTTTCTCTTCTCAGCCTCTGTCTGCTTCTCCGCCCTGCGATAGACAACCTTCACAGAATGCAGACGTTGGCGAATCAATACGCTCGACCCACTGCCATCAGCACAATGAGGCCCCGCTTACATCACATTTCTAATGGAAACCTTTTTTTTTTGCACTTTTCTTTCAGAAAAAGATTTGATTTGATAAGGCAATGCTTTAAAAAAGATGCTTGTTTATACAGAGAGGACATAAATGCTGAGAATGACGTAGTTAGCATGCTAGGCTACAAACTGGTGTTGTTAGTTTTTGTAATGAAAGCACACAGACACGTGCAGCAAAGAACAACGAGCTCTAAACTTTTCTAAAAAAACTTGTGTTTTTCAGTTGCTCAGAGCAACGCTGTCATGTAAACAGACCCCTCCTACCTTTCCAGTGATTGATCCTTTGAAGATGTTTTTTTCAGAGGCTAAGTTGTATGAGAGCTAACCTTAGCGTATTGTCAATAAACACATTTAGAAAAAGCAGCAGTCTTGCTTATATGATGTTTCACAAAACCAAGTGAAAAAGGCCAAACTGGCACCGCTTCCCAGGTCATGCATGTTTTTGAATGTCTGATATATTCTTATTTCAGCCCAGTTTCTGCTCAGAGAGTGCCAATTTACCAACACACACTCCGTGATCAGGCAGCAAGGCGATTGACTCGAGTGCCAATTTACAAACACGCTGGGAGTAAACACTCACCGAGAGCGATGGAAGAGATGAAAGGCAGAGCAGGAGATGAAAGACAGCAGAAAAGGACTGAGAGGCTGATGACTCTCATGAGAACCAAACCCAGAGAGGGACGGCTTACCGCAGTAAGCCGTCCCTCTCTCGTTATCAAGAAAATACCTTGTAAAACCTCAAGGAGGCAAAGTTGAGAAAAATCCAAATGAGAAAAATTGTAAAAATCCAAAAAGCATGAAACAAAATCTTCAGCACGGAGACAAGTGACAAATACAAGCTGAGAGCATGTTGGTATTGTCAAAAAGAATTATTTTCAGCAGTCCGTTTTCAAGGAGTGGGAACAATTTAGTCTCTATGCAGGCAAAGGTAAGACATTCATAAAGTTCTGAATCCTCCCTAAGGGGCCGACCTCAAGAAGACACCGTTTTACGTAAACGAGCCGTTTTTGGCCTATCGTCCACACGACGCGGTGTTTTAGGAGCCCGAAAACAAGCTTTTTTGAACACAGGTTCCAAAGCTGGGTAATTCTAAAACCCCGGCTCGTCGTGGGGGCGTTTGTGACGTGTGGACGGCAAAGACGGTGTTTTGTGGGAAAACGACGCTGCAGAATCTACTGACGCTGGCTGGAGGAGGAGCAGGGCCATAGACCTATAGAACTTAGAGTTATACAGAATACCATAGACATACAGAAGACTACGGGCAGGAGTCTACTTCTAAATTTCGTAAATTTGTGCTTTGTGTCTTCTTCTCCATTTTTTGGTGTATTTAATGAGGCACAGCGCCCCTAAAGGCCTGGTTTATGTACTACAGCCCTGAAGCCTCGTGTTAAGCCGTGTTCATAGTGACGTGTGGATGGAATTTTATTGAGAACACTGGGGAGAAAACAATTATTTTTCCTCGTGTGTATGGGCCCTAAATTCCTCTGATCCTGCCTCGTGTGTGAGTATCCTGCTAGTATCGCTCGGACCAGGCGTCCTGGAAATATAGAAAGTCATGCTGACAGAACGTAGTGAAAGCGGTCAAATGTAATGAAGCGAGGTCAAAATGACAAAACAGTCTGCAGATCAACAGAGTCGCCTCCTTCGTGTCCTTCTCATAAACAAAGAGCAACCAACATCTTTTTGGATTGTAACTCAAGTGTCATCCCACAATGTGTGTCAGCACTGGTTTGCATCTGAACAAGGTTTTATTGTCCTGAAGTCTTATGGCGTCTTATCTCGGCACCCTTCAAAGATTAGATCAGTCATAAGATGTGATCTTCAGCAAGCAATTACACAACTGTCTCTTCAACAACAACTCAAAACCAGAGTTCCTGGAACAACATGCAGCTCTCTTTTGGTGTCACTGCGTCCTTTTTATGAGTCGGAACAAACAGTCAGTACATGAACGCTGAACACAATAGAAAGTTAAAACACTAAGAAAACTGCAGAACAAGACTCGGAGACTTTCTACAGAACCAATCTACCATCTCTGTGTGAACGGACATGGTTTTCAGAACAGCGTAAAACTGTTCTGATATTTTTTTTTAAAAATGTGCGTTTTCACTTGAAATGTGTGAATGAGGCCTAAAGGCTCGTCAAAGCCTTCACACTGTTCACGACTGTATGAGTCAAATTGAAATACTTGCTCTTGCAGACTGTGCCAGCTGAATCTGTGCTGACTGGATGCAATTGTGCAAGAATTTAACGTCATAAGCGTGCACCATGGTAGCACCGAGTAAGTCCTTGTAAGCATGTACTAGCATGTTATATTAGCATCCCGATGTCAAGCGGATAGCTACGTTTTGTCATTCTACATTTCTATTGGTTTGTTATATTCTCCCACAATCCCATCATTCGGCCTGGATGGCCGGAAATGACACTGTTTGTGGAGCCTTAAGAAACAGAATTCTCTACAAACTTTACATTTTTTTTACATTTTCTTTGCAATTTCTGTAACTGAAATGTGTCTAGGCCAGGGATCTCCGAACCTTCATTGTCTCTGAGCTACTTTGGAAGAATGAATGTGCCAGAAAACTACTGGTGCTTTGTCAGATGTATTCAGACCGATTATTTCCATATAGAACAGGTAAATGTGCTTCACTTGGATACACATTCAAATATAATGACACAGAACACATAATGTCCATATAACGTTAGCCAGCATGTGTATTTTTTAAACTAATTAATGAACAATACTAAGAACATACACCTATAAATGCAGTTTTAATGCTTCAAAATTGTGAAAAGGGAACTTTCCAATTTGAAAAACTTTAATCAAAATCAGTTGCATATGAACACTGTTCTTCTAACTAAATTTAAAAAATTCTCAACAGTTATAAAATTGTAAAACAGGTCACCTATATAATCAAAGACAAGTCAGCAGCAGAATGTTGAATATGTAACTATGTCCATCTTTTCCACATTCAAATATGCTGTCAAAACATTTCTGAACAGTGCGATAGTGCAACCTTCTGAACACACACATTCACCATCATGTTGGTCACATGATCCATTTGTTGCATAGTTTCAGTCACTGATGGATTCAGCCTGAGAGCTGGAAGCAGGAGTGGATCTGCTGAGGTTGACTCTGATGATAATCTCTCAGTCTGCTTCTGAACTTTGATTTTATTACATTCATGCCTGAAAAGGCTGATTCAAACAAATATGTTGACCCAAATAAAGCTGCCATTTTCAGTGTAGACTGGTGAAGATTTTTGTAATTGTCTGGCTCAACCAAACTCCAGAAATCTTTTGAATGCAGCTGGGATTTTAGCCGGACATCACTATGGAGATTTATGACTTCCACCTCCAACTCCACAGGATCAACACAAAAAAGTTCAGCCATCTCTCCTAAACGCAAGTGCATAAAAACTGTAAACTAGCACAGAAAGTGGTTTAACTGTGCACAAATTCAACCCCATATGAGCGCATGGTGCATTTCTGCTTGCTGGTTTGGGGTTTCATTTGTGCCAAAATTCTGAGCGAACAATGGGAAACTTTGAACGCAGAAAAATAAATTGTGCCAGCGCACAAATAGTATTTTGAGGAAAAATTCAAATTGTGCGAAGAAAAAGGTAAGTTTGAGTGATCAAAAATCATTTCTGCATTCAATTTCTCCCCATGCTCGTGCACAGATTATTCCTCCGTGCGCAGGCAGACAGCAGCTCAACCCATTTCTCTCGTTCGCTCAATCTGCCGGCACGCAGATCACAGAAGTAACAGCGAGCGTGTTGACCGAGAAAGCCAGCGCGCAGAAAAGCACCGCACTCACGCAGAAAGTGGTCTAACTGTGTGTGATTACAGTTTGGTACAGGCACCGCGAGCTACCGGTCTCTCGCGAGCGGCGTGTTGGAGATGCCTGGTCTACGCTGAAGCCAAGGCTTTCTTTTGCCTGAACTTTAAGAATCCGTAAAGTTCCCCTGAAAACCAGCGAGACAAGAGAAAAAGACATAAAAGAAACCAAATAAAACAAAGAAAAGAAAAAAAAAAAACGAATGTCCTTAAGTTATTTTTCCTAATCATTCAGTCATTTTTCATTGTGACCATTAATTATTTTACATTTCAATCTTTTTTTGAAGCACAATAAAAATTTACATAATTTTAAGTCATCATTAAATCCATTCCATAACACCACTCCAAGAAATTAAACACAAATATATTTGACATTAGTTCTCACACTACCTCTTTCAAAGACACTCAATCCTCTTAAATTATAATCATTTTCTCTTAATATAAAACAGTTCGGTGGGCAGACTTTTATCTTTCAGTCTAAATAATATTTCTATTGTTTTGAAGTGAACAATATCTACAAATGTTTATGTGCAAGATTCTATAAATAGTTCATTAGCGGTTTCCCGATAGGAAGCTTAATGTATCGCTCTAATAATTCTTTTGTGGAGTTTACTGGCTTGAGCATCACGTCTGCAGTCAGTTTATTTTCAGTACACTGTATATTTTTCCACGTCTGTACTTCTGTTTGATTGATTGAAATCCTAATATTTGTGGAAAAGCAGCGGGTTGTTGACAGGACCCGCCGCTGTGTTCAGTCTTCACATGGACTGAAATGAAAGAACTTTGAGACTTGCTGTTGTGCACACCGGGGTGGGAGAGGCAGCGTTCACACTTTCATAACAGAACAATCAACCAGGACCGAACGTGACAGAGAGAAAGCACCTTCAGTTACTCTAACAGTTTGAATAGAAAAGGTTTGTGAAGCCAGTCAAACACAGCGGCTCCTTTATTGTAAAACACCACTCAGCCTTAATCTACATAATGAGTCTGATTTAACTCTGGGCACAATGGAGATAAGAGAGCGCGTCATTATCCAGATAGCATATGTAAGATCAGATCACATGATTACGTCGAATAAGTGGGTCAAAGCTGACTCTGATGTTTCCAAAGTGGACGACGAGCTTCACAGTTTAAGATTCTCCGTGGTGCCGAGAGCGAGGATTGTTTAACGCACTGCGCAGACCGTTTAGTCAGCAGCCTGAATACAACGCTCAGCCATGGAACCAAGCTGTGCAGAGGGAGACGGCGTCGGCGTTGCAGTGATGGAGCTGGAGAACGGAAATGAAGTAGAAAACTGTCAGGAATGTTTCTGATAAATGAGCAGAACCGCATTCGACACAGTAATTACAAAATGTGTGATTCTACAGCTTGATCACTTTCACTTCACAGCAAAAAGTGCACAAGGCAAAGACCAGTGGAAACAATACTAACTGATTAACTCGGTGGCCGGAGTGGTAAAATAGTGCTATTGTAAACTTTAAACTTAAAATTTAAAGTTCTTCCATGGGTTGGCGCAGACGATACGTCTGTTGTTGATATTTACACAAAAACCAAACAATTACTACAGAAAAGGACTTTAATCTCAACATAAAGCTAATTTCCATTAAACCTTCTTCTAAAAAATACAGTGAAATATCCCAAACAATCAGTTGCATTATGGGTGTTTTCATGCCCTGAAAGGCTCTGAGGCTTGTTAGATAAGAGGAAGGTAACCAGCTTCCGTACAGCCTCACCGATACTTCAGCTCGGGCCTCGGTGTCACGTTGTGTCACTACTCTGAAGAATTAGTTAAAAAAAAAATGTTTTCTTTAAATTTTTCTTTCTACCATTTTCTTGGTGTTTTGTCAGTTCAGAGCCTCTTCGGAGCCGGTTTTGGCCCAGAGACCTTATGTTTGACCGCTCTGCTTTAAACTGTAGAAAAATACCAATTTGTTTTATTTAAGCTGGAGACACAAACAATGCAGGAGATTTATATTTGAGCCCTTCGGCATTTTTATTCTCTTTGCTTTTTGAAGTTTTGAAGTTTATCGTGGCCGTGATGACCTGAAAAAACCCGCAGAGCAGCAAAGCTTTGAAGTGAAACTCAATGCACCTCCAATAAGTTTCCTACTGCAACATCTGCAATGTAAAGCAACGTCTTTTTAGAGTGGAGATTAGTTTGACCCAGCATGACGCTCGTATCCAGATCAAAAAGGCAACTTTCTGTACGTACGCGCCAAACTTAAAGAATATTCCTTCAGATAATGAATGGAAACTGGAAAAGAGCCAATTCTTCACAGGCTTGTTTCACTCAATCTGACTAAAGAGCGCGCCGACGGCCTGAACAAAACAAGAGCTCCAGGTAGGAAGGAATTAGCATTAATGCACTGCAGTACCATTAGGAGGAATGAAAAGAGCAAGAGAAAGCAGGAAGAGGTTAAGATGTTTTTTTGGTGCATTAGTGTTTCAGGGTAATGAGAGATGGAATAAATAAAGCACAGGTGCAGAATTACAACAAAAGAGCAAAAGAGCAGTGCCTTTCTGCAGTTACTCTAAACGGCATCAGCTTCTGTTTAGCCAGTCAGAGAACATCTTATATTCATAGTGTTGATGTTAGGACTAAATGTCAAAGAAAAGTAAAGAGAACAGAAAAAAAAAAAAAAAAAAAAAAAAAAATCCTATA
>OMNM01040794.1:11170-23322 GCA_900302745.1 Parablennius parvicornis
AAACGATTTCTACTATCAAGGATTATGCTTCCTTTTAAGATATATGAAAACCCCTTTGAGAAAATATGATGATGAATTCATGGGCCTAAAACTCTGGGGTAGTTTTTACATCCGGAAAAAAAAAAAGAAGAAAAAAAAAAAGAAAACTGAAGGAGGGGAGTAGAAAAATCACCTATTTGGATGGCATACATTACCATTACTCTTGTATTGTGTCTCCACTTTTCATAATGACGGGGATAAGTGTCCTGCTTCGAATGCGTATCCGCTGACAATAGAGGCAGACATTACTTGGTTAAAAGCTCAGGGTCCTGTGGGTAAAGAGGCCGGAAGAATAAAGAGTATCCGTCATGGCTAACGAGCTATAAGGATAGCACATTGCCTTTATAAATCACTAGATCTTGCTGTTTATTTAAATTCATTGGTGCCTCATTATAACTGAGCTATGCACCTTTAGGTCCGAGTTGATTAGGAGTGCCATAGCTCAAAATGGCTTTTAATTCAGTGAAACGTAGCTCTGACCTTGGTGCCGTAACCCTGACTAAAACACGCAGCGACTCCCACATTAATAATGATGCTACCTTTACTGGGCCGCGGAGCTGTGCCGCTGCTACTTAAAATATGTATTATTAGTTACCAGCGACGGCACATTTATCACACCAAATTACCCTTCGGTGTAAAACTGCTTAATTCTGGGTCCCTGTACCCCTCTGCACTATTACCTGCTCTTTAGAAAGGCCTGGAATTAAATGTAGGGATGAAATGTCAGGGTAATGGGGAAGAGGATGCGGGTCGATGGGATGCACACTTGATCATTCCCTAGTGGCCTTCTCCACATCCAGACGATATACTGAATGTGTCTTCCTCATAAAGGAAGTTTCATTGCGCCTTGCTATGCAGACCTTTGAGGATGTAAATGAAGAGTATTACTTTGAAATATACTTTACACTGTTCATTAAAATTACATGCAAAACATTATCCCCTCCCCATGAGCCTGAACGAGAACTTTATATTCCAGTTATCAGGATGTTATGAAAAATGTAGCCGGTAAACAAAAACTTTGGACGAGCAAAGGAAACTTAATAAACGTTCAACTTTTCTATTCACAGCAATGTGTGAGAAGGTCGACGCTCTTCTGATGTGACGGCACAAATATCCTTGTGCACACAAACACACCTTCCATCTTATTGTGGAGGAAAATCCGGCCTGAAGCCACTAAACGCTTGTCATTGTTCATCCCATGTGTGCCCACCAGAGACTGATTACTTTGACCAATCGGCTAAATGATGGGATCAATTAGGCACTTTGGAGTGGGCATCAACGGCAGTTTCTCCGCAGCTTCAAGACCTATGGGACCTGGCCCATCAGAACTGCCTCATTAGGTCTCTGGACTCTGCCCAAAACTACACAAAGACAAAGACAGAAAGAGGGCCAGGAAGAGACTGTGGAGAAGCACAGCAAAAGAGAGAGAAAACAAAACTTCAATAAATGAATTAGACACATTCCTACAGTAAAACACCTCTGGGATCAATTGTGTTTATGTGGTGCAACATCTCAAGAACATGTAAAAACAATACAAAGCAATCTAACAGATACATAAGTGGGAGTATTTTGAGTTTTAGCCATATAATCCATTGTTATAAGACCAGTGGGAATGCGTTGGTCTACAGAATTCTTTTTCTCAAAGGAGAACATCAAACAGTCCAGTAATAATTTAGATTACCGGGGACAACACTACATGGGGTTTACAGGGGAACACAGACAGTGCTGGCATAAACACATTCCTCATATCAAACAGGAGTCGTACAGTACATAAATATATGCACAATACATTAATGGTTCCTGCTCATTTGAACAAGTGACAAGGCTGGAGCAGCAGGGGAAAAGAGACCTTACGCACATTCCATCAGATGTTGAATCAATTAGTCACGACCATCTTCCAAAGTCAGAAATAACCACTCGTTTTCCCCGTCTCCAGGGAGCCAGAATAGGCCTGGGCAACAGAGGGAGAGATGGGAAAGGATCCAGAGACCCAAAAGGGGGTAAAAGGAGGAAAATGAGAGAAAAGAAAAGAGTGGGGATAAATAATGCTGTCTGTTTTATGCTGCACAGACTAGCGTCTCTATTTTCTCAGGATTTCCGCGCATACAGTCAATTCTACACTCTCAGCGGAAGCACTTTGCATATCAGAGGGCACTCGTTTTGCACACTGCAAACACTCCGGTCATTAACATGTGATGACATTATCTTCCTAATCGCACTACAGAGGGTCTCCTTTAAAATGTATACAGCACAACTGTAACTCCAACTCAAACCCTTTTTGACAAAATGATGGCGTTTTTTTTTTTTTTTTTTTTATTTCCTTGGGCTGCTGTTTGTGTAATTTTCCTTGCCACAAAGCCTTTAATCTTTTAATCTGAAGAATAAAGCAAGTATAAACAGCCCAGAGATCATGTGACCACTTTGTTAAAAGGTAAAACGACATGATTATTCTGCATAAAGGGAAACACAATGGAGATCCTTTGCCTGCAGGCTAAAAATAATTTAATCCGTCATGTAAATGCACAAATAGCAGTCTCACACCTGAATAGCAGCTATTATTACTGGGCTTCAGACGATGGTAGCAGATAAATCTGTTTCTCTTCATCTCTGCTGGTACAGAGACAAAAAAGCCATTGTATCTGCTCAGATTTCTCTTCTTGCTTTTGGTAATCTCTCTGAACCATGAGATTTGTGTTGAATAGAGGAGAGCAGAGCCAGAACAAAATTATCTAACATACGTTTTTAATATCTATATTCTAAGGAGGTTTGCATTATCTGAAGTGTTAAAAAAAGTTAAAGTGTTTGTGATTTAGTTTGAGGTGAGTGCTCCACAAACAGCTCTTTCAAATAAGGCTAGTTAAAGAAACGCCGGCGCTGGGGTACAAGGTGCTACATGTCTGGCAAACCGAGTAACAAGCTTCTTGTTTTCTTGGTTTTTGTTCAGGAGTTTAAACAGAGCACTAAGACTCCATTTTCCACACTACTGGGCAAAAGAAAATGCTCCAAGTAACATAATTCACAGTCCCGCTCTTTTTTTTAAGTTCCAGTGGTGAAATCTGTCTAATAAGGCAAAAACACAGGGTCCCCACTGAAACACAGCAGTAACCAACCCTCTGGGTGCAAGTGTTGTTGTTTGCAAGCGGCCTCAGCCCCCAGAGGCATCGAGGAACAAGAGGAAGGGAAACAAGCTGCAGCGAGACAGAGACAGACTGGGGACTCGGTTGAACCTGAAACCGCTGCAGAGGAGGCCACAGACATCCCACAATCCCTCTGATTCCGTCATTTTCTCAGATTGCGGCGAACACTTCTTGTTGGCAGGGGTTGCCAGCGGAGCATCGGCAAGAGGCATCGGGAAAGCTGCGGTCCCCTGTTCTGAATCCGCCACATTAGATGGTGTGTGTTTGTGCCCTAGGGATCGCAGCGCCTCAGCCTGTGTTTGGGGTACTTTGTCAGATGACTCAGTGTGCGTGATTTATGAGCTCTGGAAAGGTTGCATTTCCAGCACGCATGGACGTCCGCATGGTAAATGGAGAAATTCTGAATTTATTAACATACAATGAATGATGATTAATGTTTTGGTATAGATCATGCTCTCTTTTCAGATGTCTCAGTGTGGGGGTGATATATGCAGCAATAAAATGATATGTATGTACTCAAAAGCACATTGCAGAAGCGTTGAGTCCATGACTCTGAGCATATTTACTGTGTGACAACAGTATCGGAAGGTTTTCGTAGAGTTGCCTGAACTCTTTGGACATTTATATGTGCATGAAACAACAGCACTTTCTTTCTGCACTACCCTCCACACACAGTGAATTGCTCCCTTCCATGGCAAAAAGCACCTTGCATATTCAATGAGAGAATGTATAAATTAAAAACACAAAAAAGGACTGAGCAAAAGAATGCAATTTAGACCGATATCAGGACACATTTACAGATCCATTCATCAAAATCCCCACCATTATTAACTTTTGTATTCTACAACACATCTTGTGTCTCCCTCATCAGCTTTTTCAATATCTTCTCAAATACATTACTGCCAGTGTTGAGCGGGTATGTTCACCCTAGGCCAATTACTGCAGTGAACCATAAAGGTAAGCAGTACCGAAGAAGGCTTCGTCATATATTTGCCTTTGTGTCCCAGCCAGACCCCCATAGCGGTAGGTGGGAAATACAGGAGATGTCAGACATCTTTCTAATAGCAATGACAACAGAGGAATCAATATGCAGAGGCATGTTTCTGACGGGTTTTTGGGAATACATCTATATAGGCGAATGTGAGTCTACGCACATGTTTGCATGTCAAAATGGTGAATCAAGGTTGACTTGTACTTATGCAGTGACCTTACCATTTCACCCTTGGAATGAGGTTGAATATTGCTCTATGGTTGCATGTGAGGAGGGGAGAAAAAGGAGATAGCTAGGTAGGAGGAATCGTTCCATCCTGCAGCTTAAAGAAAAAGGAGTGCGCATGCATATTTTGATGTGACTGTAAATATGATCACTTTGATGCGACCGCGTGCACGTTCTGTTTACTGTTTAAGTACGATTGCGATACAGGTTAAATTTCCCCGAGTATGTGCCTGTGCACATGCTTGCGGGCTAACTTCATATGTATGTGGTTGCTGTCAGAAGAAGCTGACTGGCGATGAGGGATGGAGAGAATCAGAAACACATTGGGCTGGGAATGGGGTGTGAGCCGCAGGGTCGCCCTGGCACAAAACACAACTGCCTCTCACATCATTACCCTCATTCCCCTAATGCGCACAACACTTAGAGCTACAAACAGGCTTGACTCTAGTGCACACATACAAGCACACAGACGTAAAGAGCAATGTACTCATCGAGGACGCCTAACAGAGATAAACTTTGATGTGGCTACAACCATGCGCTAGCACCATAAAATGTGCTATTCATTACAATTGTCAAAAAACTTCAAAGTGTGAAAGTAACAGAAAAAAAAGAGAAGAAAAAAAACATTCCTATTTCATTACAAGTGGCACACTCGTGTACTGTAGAGCGACTCCACCAGACCTACAGTTAACAAAGTAAGCCAGAGGAGGCAGTTTTCTTCAGCCACTCCAAAAACACTTTCAATGCATTCGAGAGACAAAAAAATAGATGATCGCCATTTCAGACACAATTGAGCTCTACTGGGAAAAGTACACCTATGCAACTACAGGACCTCCATAAAAATCACAGTCATTTCACATTGTAACGGATGCCTTCCTCCTTTCTTGCTGCATGAGAGGTTTTAAGGATGGCGGGATCAGGGGAGCGAAGGAAGAAAAGATAAAGGGAGAGAAGAGAGCAGAAGATACGATGCAGAAGAGTGGAAGAGAGAGGTAAGCCAAGCATAAAATAACTTCAATCTAACATCCTCTCAGTGGGACGGTAGGAGGCAAATAGCAATCCCACCAATGCCGTGTACTCAAGGGGGTTCCCCCACCTCTCACTGACCCATAGAGAAGAGGATCATGGGAGAGAAGGGATGAGACGAACCCACTTCAATTAAGCCGCGGCGACGTCTCGTCAGCACGGCAGATGAGGTGTCAGAGAGTTCAGCCGTGGATAGATCACAGGGAGAAAAAAACACTTCCTGGCTCAGCATAGTCACGGTCTTGAACCTTTTTTTCTGTTCCACTATTGTCTCTTTGCTGCGCCTCCCTTTCAGTTTATAATATCAGGATTCTTTTTTTTTTTTTCCCCATTTTGGGACCTCTTGCAGGGTCAGGATGGTGCGGATGTCAGCAGACGCACACCGTGTCCCTCCTCACAGGCCTCATAGATTCAGGAACAGATAAACTTCTTATCAAATTTGTGCATTAGCAGCGAGCCGCCTCAACACATCTGCAAATGGCATTTAAAGGTCAAAACGACATGTACGGGCAGGGAGTCTCATGCTACATATTACGCGGTATCAAGATTGCTGGAGGGAGCGCCGGGAAGTCAAATCAGAGGGATGTTCTCAGGAATGAAAGAGAGATGAAGAAACGGGGAGAAAACTATGACGAGCAGTTATAAAACAACTCCACAGACCAGTCAAGCCAGGAAATCAACTGTTAATCATTTTTTTATTTCTATTTTTTAAATGCATCGCATTTAGAATCCAATGCAGCGACGGGACAAATGCATCAAAGTCAAAGTCTTGAAAGAGTAAGTGAGGGTAGGGAGGGCCTACTCCGGGAGACCCCGAGATATCAGCGAGGACAGTCCTCTGCCAAGGATTTCCAGGAGATATCTCTCTTTGTGATTAGACTGACATTACCATAATGTCGGCTTTGTCACCTCAAGCATCAAGGAGGCATCCTTAGGTATAGAAGCTGCTTTCTCTTCACCCAGCCCCCCCCTGCCCTCGCTCCACTCTCCATCTCCTCCTATGAAAACTCTGCTTGGGAGATACAAGCTGGATTTGGCTTGCATCCTTGCCACTTCCCCAACACTCTGCGTGGCTGCCTGATGTCAGAGCGCCAACTCTCCCAACCCAGCTGCACTGATTAGCACAAGCAGATTATTAGCCAGGCATCTATTGGAAGCGTGGCATACTTCTTTTCTTTACCCTTTTTTTCGCTGAACTTTTTAAAATAATCACGTTGCACAAAGTTTATGCTGCATGCCCGATCACAAAAATACAAAAGAGGTAAAGTGAAGGACTGGATGAAAAAAAATAAAAAGAGAGAAAGAAATTAGCCCTTTGTGTAAACAAGCGACGAAGGCAGACAGAGGTGACACAAATGTGTTTTTATTGCTTGAGGATACATCAGTAAAACGTGATTAATCAGCATTATGAAAAGAGCTCTCTCATCTTTCATTCCCCGTCTCTCTTTCTTTCTCCCCTCCTCCTCTGCTGTCTAGCACCTGTCTTGCTGCCAAGATTTCACCTCCCAAACCCCAGGATGTGGGCATCCCACTCACAAACTTGTGCAATGCCTTATCTGTGCCCCACACACTAACATCCAGCATCTGAGGCATCCTTCTTTCCCTTTGCCAGAAATATGCCTGCATCTATCTCCCTCGTTCTCTCTCTCTCTCTCTTTCTCACCCAATTCTCCATCATGTTCTTTTCTCTTTCTCTCTTCCTCTCTCTAGAGCTTTGCATTTGAAATTGAACAGACACACAGCCAATTTATCATAGGCTGACACGTGTCATGTCCAAGGCCTAACCACAGGGACTTACAGTAGGCATTGCATTTATCCCCTTTGTTGTCAGCAAGGACCAAGACAATACCAAGAGCTATTAAAAAGGGGTAGAGGAGGAGAGAGGGAAAATAGGTGGAGAATGAAAAGAGGTGAAAATACACCACTAAACATCAACCAAGATTGCATGCCCCTCTGAAAGGTTACAGACCCCTGCAAGGTTGAAGCCAGCATATTTTCCTAACCAACAATCAAATTTGTGGTGATGCAAGCCATCTGCGTGTAACCCCGATACAATGCCCAGACAGGCGTGAGATGGATTGGTTGGAGAGTTAGCACAATATGGGATCAGACCTTTGTGCTGCAGTTCACACTCTAGTTTAAATTTTAATATCACTGTGCTGTACTCGAGTCAACTAATAGACCCCGAAAGAAAGAAAAAAAAGGGACGGAAGACAAAGTTCTGCACTAAACAAAATGGCTGACTGAAAAAAAAAAAAAAAAAACACCTTTGGGAAAACATTTAAGAATAATCTCATATGGAGAAAGGAGCCTAGAAAGTTCACTCCCAGTTGCTAGGCTGCCATTTAGATGCTTTCATAAGCTGCAATAAAGAGCAGGAGAGATACTTAAAGGTAATCATTCCTGAGACATGAAAGGGGACAAAACTGTTAATGTGCATCATATAAAAGACTTTCTGTTTAATCACCTTATCACTGTATTATCGCTCCTCTCTTTGAACAGGTTCTTTAAAATAACACACGTCCTTATCGTTATACTGTGTGGAAAGAGGCAAGAAAGATGACCCCGCCTGATAATACTGTCACTACAAAGAATGTATATATTCTCCTTATGCAGACTAGGTGGAGAAGATAAAGCGAATGGGGACAGAGGCTAATGAGATGAAGAGGAAGTGTGTGTGTGTGTGTGTGTGTGTGTGTGTGTGTGTGTGTGTGTGCACGTTATAAAGTTATAAACCACAAGGTTATTAATTGGCATCTCACACTTCCATAGACTTACATTTGTTCCTCTTTAACACCACAGTATTCAGGGTGAATGTTGAATAGGCTTCCAATGGGAAAATTTACATTCAAGCTAATAACTGACAGACAATCCTCACAATGGTGAAAGAAACTTGAAAGACAAAGTGCCCTGCTCGCACTCAAAGGCAGCGTCTACATTACAACATCACACATCTAAAGCCTGCGCCGGGCGACTAGGACAGTAGACCAATGGACTTGAGAGCTGCCGAGACTGTTCATTACCCAGTGGTAAGTGACCTTTTACAAACTAGCTTTGGAAGCCATTTTGGCTCTTCCAGTAATTAACAAGTGGTTATGCATGCGAGACAATTAATGGAAGGTCAAGTGTTTTGCGCACTACCCTTTTCTACAAGCCATTGGGCCCCACTAATACTGGATTTGAAGTTCAGAGCCCATCAGTCCCTGAACTTCACATGTGGGAACATGTCACCTCTGTGGTGGAAGGTGGATGCAGCCTTTGGTTTCGGTCTGGACTCGGCAAAAAGAGCAAAATGTGGTTTTGTGGATAAAAAAGCACCGTAAATCTAATAGAGGAGGAGCAGGTGATACTCTGAGTGGAGACCTGGAGATGTCGTGTTAAAAGATAAATGCCTTCAATACGTCAACACCAGGATTTTCATATTCTAACAGAAATAAAGACCAGACGTGGATACAAAGGTCCTATTGGCTAAAGGGAGCAGGAAACACTTGACGACTGACACATCCTAAGGAGCACCGGTTCACTGTTGAATTATTCTACTCTCACAGCCTTGTATATTTACCCTATTTTTTACTTTCATAGCATAAAGTCTGATGTTGACTGCTATTAAATTTCCCTCGAGGGCACACTCCTTCACTCACATGCTCCTATCAAATGAGCCAACAAAGCATATCAGGGTGTCGTGTCTGTGAAACACGGCATCACCTTTGTTCACTCTTCATCAACCCTCCGCCCCCGTGCTATTACCTCAGGACTATTCCCTATTCCCTGCTTAACCCTTGTCTACAGGACTGGTGTCACACAGAGCAGCACTCTGCTGCTCTTCATACTCCACAGTCCCTCACCCCGGCTGACATCTAACACTCGCTTGTCGCCTCTGACGCGCACACGTGCATACAAACGCGCTCGAAAGCACAGCCGCAAAAACAGGAACCGCACGGAAACACAAAGACACACTCCAAATTAGCAACACACAATGACAAAAAAACGCACATATGGATGATTAGCCTGTGGAGGGTTTCATGTCTCCAGATCTTTGCCCTCCATAATAGCAGCAGCGCTTGTCATTCCTACTGAACTCTGGCCCCTGTACTCCTCCTAACTCTCTCTCACACACACACACACAAACACACACACACACACAGACTCAGACAAACACACACATACACAATTGTTGGCGAAGTGGTGAGTGAGTTAACATTAAAGGTGGCAGGAGAGAGTGGCACTGTCTGTGCCAGTTGCCTGCTGACAGCGCCTTTGGGATTGGTAAAGTTTGATTTGATGGCTTTCCTTGTTAATTAGGGTTTGGAGGTGACTCCTGAAATGGAAATGGGCAAAATGTTCAAAAAAAGAGAGCGAGAGATCTGCCAATTCCCACATCCCCTCCAACTCCACCTTCCAAAACATGTGACCCATATACCAAAGTACCTAATGAAGAAAGTAGAACAATCAAGTCATTTGAAGTTATAGGCCTCTCTGTATTTGTGTGTTCCTGCCAAATGTGGGCAGGGCGGCTGAGTCAAACTAATCATGTGAAATAGGTTGAAACCTGAATGTGAACAAAGTCAACAACAAATACGAGAACAAAGACAACGATGTTTGTTCTTTAATTAATCATGCATACATATTTGTCCAAGCATATCCATTTACATGCCATCTAACACTGTCCCCTGCTGGTCTGGAGAATGACTGCATGTGCAGCAAAAGGAGGAAACACAAAACAAAAAAAAAACTTTGATAGTCACTGTACAGTTATGTCGTTTTGCTAATGCAGCAGAGAGTGGGATGAGAAAAATGGAAAGATAACAACAAGAACAAAGTTAAAGAAAAACTAATAGAAAAACAAAAAAATGGAAGGAAAAACTTGTAGCATGTCAGTACTGATACTTAATCACAGTTAGAAAAAGATTCAGGAGAGGGCCCCTGTATCTCTTGCAAAGCCCAGCCCACATCGGCCCCCTGTTGCAGGGGCCTTTTTACTGCAGGGTAGGACTCCTAACACATACGGAGCAGAGTGGCCCAGCTATTTCTGATTTACTGTGTGCGTGCCGTCTTCCATTTTATTTTACAGCTGGCTGGCACGCCGCTGGAGGAGGATACTGCAAAAAGCCCAAGGTCAGGCCACACAGCCACCGAGATGAAAGACACACACATAATATCTCATACACGTGTCCTCTCGTTACACTCCCCACCCAGCATTAGGAGCTGTTTCACACTGTCCCTCTAAGACGGCGGGTCGCCTCGGCCAACAGTCCTATGCAAAAACAAAAACTTGTCTGTGTTGTGGAAAATGTGTTTTTTTTCTTTCTTTCAGAGGCTCACTTATAACTTCTTTCTCCTTTGTGAAACATAAAAACGCAGCTTCTTAAGGACTCCAAGAAAACAAAGCTATAATCAGTGGAGAACTCAAACATGAGAGCAGAAGAAAGAAAACGACACTGAAATTTCACCCGTTTAGCTTAAGAAGATGATCTCCGCCCAGACAGTGAGATTACAGCATGCCCATGTGGGACAGAGCGAGAAGTGAGGAAAGTAGAAAGAGTACAAGGGCAGAATTGAGGAGATGACATGCATGAGGTGAGTGAGAGAAAGGAGGGGGTTGCTGGGAGTGGGTGAACACTAACAGTGTGCTGACAGCATGTAGAACAGTCACCAGATATCTTTAATCAGTGAAATGTATTTCCCTCCTGCTCTGCTCGGGAATTGTTCGGCGGTCAGACCTGCTGGGGCGACACAAATGAATCTTGGCGGAGGTGAGGACAAAGGCGGCCGTAAGGTTATGGCATGTAGATGATTGGAACTCTGCCGGTTTCTAAGGGAGCTGCCATGTCCCGCAGAGCGGGTGTCACAACCAGATGATGGGGACAGGGTACCCACTCCCCGAGTAGCAATGGTACGGGTAAGGACTGCAGCACAGAGCAGACGCAGTGTGTTTGTACACAACTGTGTATGGATATAACCCTTAAAAAACATGAGATATGGTCAGTATTGATTAAACATTCATAAACGTGTGAGAGGCATGGATTTATAACATTTAAATAGTTCATTTTCCAAACTCAGTTACTGTTCAAATCCACCCCCAAAAATAAAACAAAAATAACGTTACTCTGACACTACAGCCTTTTTAAATTCCTTTTTGACCTCAGAAAATTGACCTATTCTTCAAAGAACACAACAGGGGAAGAAAATAAAAATCCACTGCCAAAAAATTAGAGAAATGTTTGCATTACTTAACCTCACCAAACTGGCATATGATGTTCTTTATTTCTGCTTCAGATCACGACTTGTTGGGTTTTACTACACTTTCTGAGAAAACCTACGTCCTTCCATAATTCATAATATCCAGCATTATGAACTTGACAAGTTAAACCCTGATCAACACATTCCAGAGCAGAAGTAACCACGATTTTATCTGCTTCTAAGCAGCATTAGTGAAATTCTGTTACTATGAAATGATTTTCCTAATTGTTCGGCCCATTATTCCAGGTTTTCTGTTGAAGGGATACTGAGGCTTTCCCTGGCCTCACACTATTAACCAATTAGAGTCCGGTGGGTGTGGGCAGAGGCGGGGAAGGGTGTGGCTTATGATGCCCCATGACCCGAGCCCCTGAAGGAACCTCGCTCACACAGATGTCCTCTCTCTGTGCTGCACGTTATTCCTCACACGACCGACACTATTTACTGTCAAAGATGTGGAGTGTATGAAAAGCAAAAAAAAAAAAAAAAAAAAAAAA
>OMNM01040798.1:0-11501 GCA_900302745.1 Parablennius parvicornis
GACCATCATCACGGTCTGTCTCATGGTCATAGCCAGGGTGAGGGTGCACATGGGCAATGCTCCGTGGCACACGGTGAGCTGATACTTGCTCTCAATGGTCAACTTCTCCCCGTGGATCGCAGCATTGTACCTGGAGTCGCTCATGGGTTTCACACAGGCCACCTCCGTGAATTCGCCCGAGTTCAACATGTTGTGGTAGCGCGCGTAAAAGAAAGCGATAACCCCGAGGGGCTGGTACACTGTAGATAGGATGTTGCCTATCGAAGTGACTGAGAGCATCGGGGGACTCGAGGATGTTGACGTTACGAGTGTGTACCTGGAGGCTTTCATGTGCAATACCACTCGTAGCTGTTGTCTCGAAAGTGGGGCTGTAGGGTGTTACAACAGCGAAGACGGTATATTGGAAGACGAGACTGTCGACAAGCCTAAAGTTATCGTTGATGACGACTGACCCGTCATTTTTTGTGTGTCCAGTTTCTGATTTTCTATACTATAGACAGAAATGTCTCTATACTTGTTTGTGTTCTCTTGAAATAAAATGTATCCTCACACACACACACATTCACCGTAGTCTGTCGGAGCATGGAACACTGTCAGAGAGGCAACTGGAGCACTACTGGGCACATGAGCGTGCAGTTCAGCGACACAGATGCCATAAGTTGCGCAGAGTACACCTGGGTGCAAATGTTTGACATAGAGAAATGGATACCGACGACTGTGACATTGACGAGCCCTGGGCTCGACGCCTCGATCCCCAGCGCATGTTATATTGTTCTACGGGCTGTGTACGCAGACGGCAGAGACGGCTACGGTCTTATTACCAGCAAACAACCAACCCGACACCAAGGCCAAAGGCCAAAAGGATCAATGTTTTAGCGAGGGTGCCCTTGGCTTGGGTGATGATGAATGCGTCTCCCGTTGCAGCGAGTTTGCACAAAATTGCCTAACCTTTCACAGGGAATGCGTTTCACGGGCACCAACCCGAGATGCTCGTGTTCAGGATATACTCCACGGTGAGCCACCACGTCCACCGTGCCTTTGCGAGTCCCCCGTGCACTCCATCATCTATGGAAGGGGATGGTCTGGCCTCGGACGCGGCGAGCTAAACGCTGTCCGTGCTCGGGGCCCCGCTCACCTTCAATGTCCTACACGAGCAGATCAGGCTAACCCTGGAGCGTATGCATGACCGCCGAGGCGTCTCGGAGATCTCGGCAAAGACCGACCAGCTACACTCGCCTTGGGGGACCTGCGTCTTGTGGCAACCGGACCGCGATGGAGACACTCTATCACGCACAAGTGTTAACCAAGGGACGGAGCCGTTATCGAGAGTCCCGTCATCCGCAAATCTATGGCTGCGTTTGAGACTGACGCAAGTAGGCTTGGAAGTGACCGGGTACTCGGGAGGAACATCTACCATAGATGTTATACATGCTCCCTACTGAGCGGTTATTCTCACAGCCCTGTGTTGTGGAGCGCTGGACCGTTGGACACTGGAACTGCGCAGACTGCAGGAGCTTTTGAGGGTCGACCATCATCGAATTTCCAGCGAGCGAGAAGGAGGGGAGCCGTGTCAATGCTGCGGGTACGCTTCCCGGGTATCGCCCCTGATGTGTGAGCCCAAACCCAAGAGAGTTTGCACTGCTCTGTGCACTACGGTTTCTTGGAACACCGGTCGCGGGCAGATCGTGATGGGAACAGAAAGCCAAGAAGTCCTCTCCCCCGGGAGCCGAGCTCGAGGGGGCAAACAGGAAGATAGATACTGCCTCAATCACCGTAGGGTGTACAGCGCAAGCTGCAAAGAAAAACGGGCTCTCAAAAGGTGGAGGGGTGAACAATGGGAAAAGGGAAGAGGAAGAGATGTCGGAGGACGCGAGCGAAAGCCGAGAGAACGCTCACAACGGGACCGTAGCACGCGATTCCTCTCTCCCGGAAGACGGAGCGGAGCGAGGACGAAGCCGATAGCCTCTTGGTTCAAGGATGAATCCAGATGCTACTGGGGACACCAAGGAGGAGGAGGAGAAGGAGAAGAAGAAAAGGAAGAAAAGCAACAAAGACACGAACCGAGACAGATCGCCTTCATGTCGAGGAGTGTGGAAGACCCAGAGGGAGAAGAAGAAGAAGAAAAAGAAGACGACGACAAAGAACAAGAACAGAGACGAGACAGGAGAACAAGGAGGGTTCCAGATGACGAAAGGACAGACGAGGACGCGGGCTCCTAGACACAGGTTCTAGGAGCTCTACTATCAGCTCCCGGGATCGGAAGAGAGAGGAGAAGATGAAAGTTGGACCAGATCTTCTACCGTGACAGGATATTGGAGAGGGTTCACGTGTCAAGCTCTTGGATATCATATCAAGACTCTTCCCTTCGGCCACCGAGGCGGACTCCTCAACTTGTGAGGCCACACCAGATGTCTCGGAGGCAGCCTCGGACCAAAGACCTCTCACGCCTGACTCAATGGATGAGACGTTGGTGACGGTTCACGCACTGGAGGATAATTTCAACGACCTGGCAGAGAAGTTTGAGACATTTCAGATTACGAAAGCTCGGGATGTCATAGGGTTCCATCTCGCCATGGAATTGTGCGGCTGTTACAATCGCAAGGTCCGCAGACTGGGGACTGGTCTACGAAACACATTTGAAGGGTGCAGTTTCATACGAAGCGCGGGACAGGTTCGACAAGCGGACCAAGTCCTGTGGGAAATAGAGACCAGTCAGACGAACTACGAGGGTGAATTGATGGCTCTACAGCGAGATCTCTGCAGCGACTTGGAATTTACAAGCGACTCCCACCTGGACAGTCTACGGGGGGCTGTCCGGACATTATCTGATTGCCAGTCGTCAACTTCCAGCATAGAGTCGCTGAGGGTGAAATGGAGCGCGGTGGTGGAGATGCGACGTGTTCTCCTTCAGACGATCTGCGAGTTCGTTATTTGGATCTCAGAAAAGCGTGCATGCAAAAAGAGACCGACTTAACCTGCACTCGGAAGGAAATTGCAGAGCTGCAACGTGAGCGCAATGGAGTGATGAGTGCGTGGGCCGACCTGGAACGGGAGACGGACCAATTACGAATGTTAAAAGAGGATGGGGAAACAAAGTGTAGCCGGGCCATCGCATGCAAGGATGAACTGCGAGAGCTGTGCGACAGAACTCAAACAGAAAACGATCACCTGCTGAGAGGCGTTCTCCAAATGTCACGGGTGTACGGGAACGCAGAGGCTGAGTGGAGCTGTCAGATCGCAGCCCTTCACCCCAAGCTAAGGGAACACGAGGCGACAAGAGATGAGATGCGAAATCATGACACGGAAACACTGGGCGACTCGCAGAAGCGAATCTTCGCACTTTCATGCGGTTCAGACAAGACTGACAACACATATGTCCACACAAAAGGTAGCGGTTGGACATCTTGTAGCAGCAGAAACAGGCAAGGAGGTGCTCGTCCTCCCTCTCTTCGACACTTTCGTCACTGGACCATGGAACTAGGAGAAGAAAACATTATGAAATGGGATTGCCTTTAAAATTCTCCAATTATGTCTCGTGGCACTATCGTTGACAATACATGTACGTAGAATGACATTTGTCGCCCGGTTGACCCTTTCTTGTGGTGTATACATTCCCATCATCATCTTGTACCGAGGCAGTAGAAAATGGAACGAATTGCCCGTCAGCCTCGACGAACTCATCCAGTGTCATGGAATCCTGGTAGTAGAAGGCAACCGGCACAAAGTCCTCGGTCGGCGGCTTCTCCTGAGAATCATCGACGTGTCTCTTATACGGTTTGTATCTCAGCAGTGCTCGGTTGACACGTAGGGTGGTGCGTTCCATGTTGTTGTGCAAAGTGATGGCCCCAGAGGTGAAAGCGTGTCTGTTTGAGCCCGGTAGCCTGTCTGCTGAAACTAAAATTCATGTTATAGTCCACCAGCGCTTTACAAGGAGACTTCGCCGACAGGTTCACTGTAGAATCCCAGACCATGGAGCAAACTATGTAATTCTTGCACATGAGCTCGTGTATCGTCAGGGGCTCTGTGCATTGCACTGTGATCATCTTGGTGTTCAACCCAGACATCGTCTCTGACAGCACTACCACCCTGTGAGATACCTGTCAGGGTGACACAAAACACACATTTGCGAAAAATGAATATTTATTTTTGTTTCTGTTTTTTTGGATGTAAAAAAAACTAAATCTAACAAAGAATGTGCTCAGTACTTATATGATTGCAGGACAGCTTAAAAGTAGTCCTTTGGTCAGCAGTGGTCAGTTCATCGCTTAGGAGCCAATTGAAACTTTTCACCATTGTTACTGTCTGCATAACATTGTCGTAGAAGCTAAATCCTGGTCGAACCTTGGTGGTTATAACATCATAGAGGGTGGTCATATCAAATGACCGTTCGTAATCTCTCAACAAATGCTCAATATCTCGAATCTCCACTTGGTCACACTTTGAGGGCGCGCCCACAAGCTCTTCAGCGTAGTGAGCAGTCCGGCTGTATGCATCACAACATCGTCACCGTGCAGGTGAGCGCAAATGACCGTCAAATGATGATCCCCGGACTTGTCTCCTACGCACGTCCACCTGTTCATTAATGTGCGGCTCTGGAGAAACCGAGCACAGAAAGATCTCCTCCTCTTTTGTATTTACGCACCTACCAGCATCTCAAAATGTCCGTACAGGCCTGGCTCATCCCAGATTCAACCTGTATTGGATAACAGACTCCATACGTTCTTCTGACCACCCATTGTTTGTCCCGCCAAGATTTCTCACTTATCCGCCCGCATATCTCATATCCAGCACGCTGTAGATCTTTGTTTATCCGAGCAGCCCTCGTTTGTCTCACGGGCCTGTCTCTCTCGTCTATCTGGAACACCCGAATCAAGGAGTTGGATGTGAACCTCTGCTTTTGGTTGTACGCCGTAGGACCCGCAGAGCTCAGGCAGTAGTGAAACAACAAATATATGAGAGTTTTTGAGTCTCCAATGCCATACGTTCCGGGATAGCCGCGTCGTCACACAAGGTACTGTGACATTCCATGCGGTGAAGAGACTCGAGATCTGCTTTGGGGATGTACAACGTGTCGGCTCTTTGCCACATATCTCGCAAAAGCTGCAAGGACATCTGGAGTGAGTCGCCGTCCTTGAATACAGTACTTTGGAAAAAGCCAGTTGCTGGGGCGCCTGCCACGATGAGGCACTTGAGCAGCGATACAGAGGCGTGTTCGGAGAACATGATCTTTCTACGGAACGAAGCATTCATCTCCTATTTACCAAGGTTGGGACTTGTTAGAAGAGCTGTTATGTGATGATGTTTTGTTGATTTTCTTTTTTTTTTTTGAGAGAAAAAAAAAGAAGCAAAAAGACTCGAACAATCACACCATAAACAGGGCACAGCGGTTGATTTACTTGGTGGAGTGCTACAATCTCCACCACGCTAAGACTCTGCCGTACAACCACGTGCAAAATGTGCTGGAGTGGCTCGGTGTGAAACCTTCGGATTTCCCCTTTGAGTCTGAGGAAGACACTGTGGGAGTCCTCAACAGGTTGGTCAGACAGCGTGGACCAACCCGGTGTATCAACGAGACACCGCGGCTCGAGGGAAAAGAGAGCCTCAGGGTGCACATAAAACAAGAGAGAGACGGCTTGCACCCGCACGATGCAGTGGTGTTGTGCCTGGTGATACGATGCGCCACAAGAGCCCCGTATTTGCGGGAGTGGAGCACATTGATTGAGAACGCAAAACATTAGAAACCTCTATTTCCCAGGTTCGTGACCTGTCCTGATCCGGACTTTGCGCCCCCCGCTCAGCGGGACACCTCTGCAAAGGAAGTACTGGACGGGTCCGTCCATTGGTTGAGACAATTCTATGTCAGTGAATGGACGCTCCCGTGCCCAGCGAGTTTGGACAACAACGTTGTCACTTTCAGGGATTATTTTGCCAACATGTCCAACTGGCTGACAGATATGGCTGAGGAAGAGCAAGAAGGTCCTCACAACAGAAACGAAAGCTCGAACGTGCTGGTTTATGGACACCTGAGGCCATTAAGAGGTAACCAAAGAGCAGAGAGTATGGTTGACATCAAGCTCAGCACGCTGGTTACAAACAAAACAGTGAGGATGAGAGCCAAGATATTCAAATTGTTGAAAGTCAAGGTGGCAGCGTTGGATTGCACCCAGGGTTTGACCAGGGTGACTCTCAGGAACTCTGCACTCTTACAGATTTCCAACATAGCTCATTTAAACCAGTCTTCGAGTTTAGGCCTGCTTTTTGTGCACAACGCCATTTCACCGACAGGGTCCAAGTGGGCACCTGTCATAATAAAAGGGATACAAAACGGGGACCCGTAGAAGAGCTGACAGTGGAATGCTACACGATGACCATCCTCGTGGTTCTTCTGAGCCCTGAGGGATCTGTGAGATCGCTGAGTCAGCTCTTCCAAGGCGTAGTGATGCTCAGCGAGTCGGACGACTGAATCACGCTCAGGGGTGGTAGATCATCCCACTCACTCCAAATGTGGGAGCGAAGGGACAACTCGGTGCTCGTCTTCAAGCACATATGGATGACCACAGGTCCCGCAAAAAAAAAAAAAAAGAAGACACAACAACAATAACAACAAAACAAAGTGGGGAAGGATCTGACCGTGGGTGAGCTCACATGCTCGCATATGTGCTCGCAGGAAGCTGGTTGTCATCAGATCTGTCTGGCTACGGACTGTGGAACCCAACTACTGTTGTGTGCAAATGTAATGCTAATGTAAGGAGTGCAATCATTGTGTCTCTGTTTTTCAGAATGTTTTTTTCTGTTTAAAATAATAAAGTCTGATAAATGTAACCCTTAAACCTCATTATTTGTTTGGTACGATGTAACATTTAGTGCAGTCATAAAAGAAAGAAGTAAAATAACTCACAAAAAAAAAGATATCTTGACACACGGCATCTGTGCACAACAGGTTCTTTATTTTCATCATTGGTATTACATACAGAATGGGTTGCATTGGATCACAACAGGTGTTACGGTAGATACCAAAACTAAACTACTTTACATTACATCACTTTCTTATAAAGTAACGATCTAGGCTATTGCGAGGGACGGTCTGTTTCTCACATTTAGGGACTGGCTCTGAGTATGTAGATGACAGTGATACAGAAGAGCCGGGTTCTCCTAACTGAGACACATGGACACTGTCGGCCAATCCCTCCAGATATTTTATCATAGAAGCACTCTGAAGACCCGGAATGGCCTCTTTCCTTTTCATCGTATTGGAGGCCATGACGACAAATGTCACATAGAAACAATGTACTCTTTTTCGCCAGTGTCTGTTTCAGGCTCACTACACCCCACGTTTTCAGGTCTTCTGTCTGGTCTATGAGTCGAGTCCAAGTCGAGATCTGAATCTTTGTCCTCCTCATGCTCCTTTCCCACCTCCTCGTCTTCTCCCTCTTCCTCCAGATCCTGTCTCTCTCTTTTATGATTATGACAATCAATAAGGGGCAAGTCAGGATGGTCAGAGCGACCGAAGCGCCAGCCATGATCTGGTTGCGGCCTATCATGTGCTCGAATTTGACGCACTCTGCACCCTGCACCCTGCGATTGCTCCCGTACGCACGGGTACGCAGGGGGTACGCAGGGATTGCTCCCGTCTTGACCCGGGCTTTCTTGATGTAGTTCCGAGCGGTAACGGCCACAGTGTCGATAGTCTGCAACAAAGTCTGTCCTCGTTCTAGCAACTCAGAAGCCCTGACGGACGCGTTGCGAATGCTAGTGAGAGACGCATGTATGTCTGTCTCAGAGAGAGAGAGTACACCTTAGAGTCTAAGGCTTAGACAATACCCTGGGACCCTTGAACACCCAGACTAGACTCAGGTCATTCTTTGTGTCGATGTCACGTGTCCCGCCGAACACTGTCCTCGGTGTGTACGTGTTGGACTGGGACTCGTAGCAGATAGGCCCGGAGCACGTCCCAGCGAGTATCTGCACACTCCCCACTTGACCATATCCCAGAAGATCCGGGCAAGGTGCTGTGCGACGATACGAGCAGACCTATCTCCCTGAGTGCGGTCTCGGCCCACCGCTGCTCGGGCGACAGGGGGCAAGCTCCCGTGCAGTTGTGCCACCTGGGAGCCGGCTTGAGAGGTTCGAACAACAGCACGTGTCCTCTGTCGTCGTCCATGCGTTTGATCCGAAAGGACCTAGGGCAGACAAGCACGACTTTGGCAAAGTCCGCTCTTCTGTCCTAGCACGGCAGGCAGCGCAGGGGTGACACTGAGATCTCCTGACACTCTGCAATGCGAGAGTCTACGGCTCGCTGGTAAAAGACACTGAATTCATCTCCCACTGTTGTCAGTCTGACACATCTCTCTCTGCTGCTGCGACACACGAGGTAATTGTACTCCGTGTACTTCCGGGTCCTTATCACGTCGGTCAGTGCGCTTGGGGAGAGCCCGGGGATCAGCTCCAACTTCGACCCGTACAGGTTACCAAGCATAGCAAATTCGGAAGCTTTTACGGTCTCCACGTCCACATCCACGACTGCCACCTGCACACCGCCCATCTGCGGCGAGACTGACATCCAGTCGAGTACGGCAACGAGCTCTTTCTGATGCGGAGCGGCTTGGCTGGAGTGTAAGAAGCTAAGCTTTATCCCGATTTTTTCTCCCCAGCATTGGCGAGTGATTGCGCCGAGGGTATCCCGGGCTGCCAGCGGTATGTACAACCTGGGCATCGTCCCAGCACCCCCCTCGTCTGGTAAGGAGCGAACGGTCCACCGCTCGTCCTGGCCCGGAGGGAGATCTTCCAACCACACGCGAAACTCGACAAGCACCATGTCGCATCTCATCACGTCCAAAGGCTCGGACGGTGCATCTCGCGCAGGACCAGGCGAGAGGGCGAAGATGTTCTCTGTGACCAGACAGAAGCGCGACCGAGCCGTACAGAACCTGACCCCAACCCGAAGTTTCCGGCTCCTCGTACGTAACTTGCAACGTCCAGTCGCAGTTGCTGAACCTCGACTCCCTTGGACACGTGCACGAAAGGGTTCGAGAGGCACGTGGGCGAGCACAGGCCGTCGGGTTCAGAGTAGTCCAGCAGCGCGCAGGTGCAATTGCGGGCGGGGTGCATCGTGGGTTTCCAGATGTATTCGATTTCTAGATTACGACCGAAAAACTCTTCGCATTTCTCGTGCCTGTTGTAGACCAAGACATTGACGTACATGGACCGGAACAGGCCACAGTAGAAGTTTTCCACGACCAGTGAGATGTCGAACGTGCGCAAGAAGAAGCCGAGCGTGTGCCTCTTGTGCCACTCGAGGCTGCTCGTGATGCCGTATCGTGACTCGAAAGGCGTGATGTGCACTTCGTTCGCCGTCACCATCGACCGACTCGCGGGGCTGCCCCTTCAGCCTCTGTACCAGATGTTTCTTTTGAGCTCGTATCTTTCCAACGTGCCGTCGCGGATAGCGAATTTGGTTCGTATGACGATTTTACCATCGTCCCCTACCCACCACGGGCTGGTTTGCTCGAAGAGGACACCCACCCTGGGTTCCGCATCCCTCGGGTTGCGAAACGGTCTCAAGACAGATCTGTACATGGAGGTCGCTAAGTCGAAAGCGGATATTTTGTTCAAGGCATAGTAAGCCCACTGGACCATTGTGGTATGATTGAGGAGAACAGTCTCAAGATGGTACTTGGTGTCAGGGGTCTTCGTCTCTCGCAAAGTGGTCGCAACTTCTTCGGGTAGATCTCGGATCAAGATCGAAGTCAGGTCGTTGAGCTTCTCTTGTAGGACACAAGCAGAGCTTGTTCCACAAACCCGCCGGTGTCATGTAATCCTCGGGGTGGCCACAGATCGTGTCGTGCCACCTCGTACCTCTCAGTATGACGCTTTGTTTTCCCCATTGCAGACCTTCGTATGACGTATGCAAGCTTCTAGGTTGCAGTAGTCTCCCGCGAAATATCCAGATGGGCACACGGCCGAGCACCTGCGACCTCCCTTGGATCCAATCCGAGATGATTTCACACAGGCTTTACGAAGATGTCTCAAAACACCCCGAGAGCGTCTTTGTTAAAGCTGTGAATTGCAACAAAGAAAATAATACGTTTCGGATGATCATGTGGGCCAGGAACCGGGGCTTCAGCAAGTCCTGTAAAAAGACACAATGTACATGTACACACATCAAGGCACAAAACATTTCGGATTGGTTTGACTAGAGAACACCAGAGAACCCAGCTTGCACTTGGAATGGACTCTATTGTGTATAGGACACGGGTACATCTCAGACTTCTCATTCGCCTGCACACAAAAGAGTCCCGATCCTGTCTTGATGATGGTCACCAGGACACCCCACAGCGAGGCCAATCTTCGAGCTTCGCTTTTCACTCGAGCCCCGTTCATCAATTGCGCTGACCCACAGACAGTGAGGAGCAGAGCGCGCCCCCTGGCTTTAATCACGTCTCTGAAACGGCTCCCCAGCGATGTCACGTCTACCAGTACAGGGTTGGAGGAAAGGCCCACTGAGAGAGACAGCGGGTCCTCGAAGCCCAGGTCTTGGATGTCTTGAGTGTTGTACGTGTCCATGTATTCGAAGCCCGAGTCTTCCTTAAAACAGTTGGGGTCTTGTCGATGCACGACCGCCTGCCGGCCTCAGACGCCTGGGCCCTTGGGCGTCATCTCTTTGCATGGCATCTCCCAGATCGCAGAGCCCGCACGAGTCCGCGTCACCCGGGTAGGAGAGTAGAACATAGATGAGAGAAACCTTCTCCATCTGGTCGAGTAAAGGTCTGTATGCCTCTGCGCCTTCACAACAGCACAGTTCTACCGGTAGATACCACAGCATTCTGAGAATCAACTTGGACTTGGCCGAGGAAACCCTGACGTACGCGGCGATCTTGCATACGACCTTGGCCAGCTCTCAAACTCGCCGGTCGTCACCTTCGTGCATCTCAACAGAGACTCCATTATCACCAAGATGAGACTGGTGGTTAGGGCCTCGGACACCTTGCCTTTGACCGAGTGCTCGGCTTGGACGGAAAATTTCTCGTTGCATTTCCCGCAGCACTTGAGGTCCACGTCCAGATTCCACCGGCTGACGGGCCTGCCGGGTAGAAATACCTTGTTGTAGCATGTGGGACTCACGCGGCCACCTAGGCCGTGTCGCCGTCCTACGACCATGGTACTCAGGTGTCCTCGTGAAGTAACCGAGTACCTACGCGCTACCCTGCTCATGGACAGATCCACGGGGTCTTCCATGAGCAGCACGGGGTTTACGGAACCCCACTCCTGATGCGCTGGTAGAATGCCGAGGGGCTCGTGGCCACCACGACCCGCGGCGCAGTAATTCACCAGGTTGTCGAATTTCAGCTCGCCACTGGTGCACACTTCAAACAAGTGAGGGAATGCACCGGGTCCATCCGTGAGAGTCCCGGGATGGATGTTGAAAGTTTAATGTGGTCGCTGTGAACATTTCGTTGCTTTGTGCCCCGGGTACACTGGGATGTGGGTCAGGACACGTCGAC
>OMNM01040801.1:0-10870 GCA_900302745.1 Parablennius parvicornis
CCTAGGCAACCACAAGTGTCCTAGGAAACCAGATGTGTCGTGAGCATGAAGGAGAGTTTTGAGACTCGCTCCAGTGAGAATGAGTAGAATGAATAGTACAGGCGTTATTCGTCAGCACAGAGAAGAGGCCGATGATTCAGTGGCAACAGAATTCTTGAAAAGCAAGAAAGAGTTTCAAAGTTGACACACTGAAATAATATAACTACTCTAGAACAATGTGAATAACCGGTGACTAAAACTTTCACCACGTGACCAGAGATCAATATACTGTGATCCAAAAAAACCAATGCCACTTAATTTTTTTTTTTTCATATATCATGGCAACAGTTAGGTCTTTTCAAATAATCTTGATCGAAACAAATCATCTTACTTTACTGAGTGACCAAATGAAATTAACGTTTGGGATTAGTGTTCTTGTCATGTTTGGGGAACATCCAATCAAATCATCTGCGGGTGTTTTGAGGTTGCTGTAGTCTGCTCAGTAAAAAAAAAACAACAAAAAAAAAACATTACCTTTTCAGGTTGAAAAATTGGCGGTGATTTTAGCAATTACGATCACATTCTCTACAACCTAAGCCAAAAACTGATAAATGTGCTATTTATGAGATTCATCAACTTCAGTCTGTTAACAAGAGAGCGAGATGGCCAGAGTTGACAATACAATATATTTAACACAATTAATTCTACCTGAACAACTTAGACCACCTTCTGTAGTCGAGTCAATGTCAGTTTGTGATATAAAGAAAATAAAAACAACTGGCCATTATTGTCTATTAAAATCTGTTTGTGATTCAAAATCAAAACACATTAAACATCAAGCTATTTGTTTGAGGCTGTATCATCGAGAAGCGCAGCCCTTAAATGTACAACCATAGTCAACAGGCCTTTCTGAAAATGTATTTGGGTGATGCCTGACTGTTGGAAACTTAAAGTTTAAACAGTGTTTACGTATAAAAATAGTTACGATTGGATAAATCAGTTGTCACCCCGGCTGGGAGGTGCCAAAGGACACGTAGAGATCGAAAAACCTTGAGTTACAACTTGTTCTTTTACCTGCCGCACGTTAGTTCAATTTGGGCCCGTTTACGTGACATTGTTACAAGTGAAAGCTCGTTGTGTCACGTTTACACGGTATTGTTTCGAAAACAACGTCCGTTTACACAGAAACAGCGGAAAACACTGAAATCCGTGTAGTTTTCATGTCGGGCCACTAGTAGGTGCTGTTGTTTGTTTTTGTAATGAAGCCACACACGTGCAGAGAACGACACGCTATAAACATTAACAACTGACGTTCGTACGGAAAGACGATGAAGTTATATTGTTATACCGGGTGACTCTCAACTATAAAAGTCTCAGGAGAATGTGGACTGTGAGACACGACACTCAAGAGGCCGCCTTTGTTGCTATTGTCCATCTACTCATTAACGGACAACCGAAACACAGTGAAAGTTTTCTCTTTTCACATGAAGTGGAGCCTTAAAAAAAAAAAAAAAAAAATCAACAAAGAACGAACTGCCTTTATTAGACAAAAAAACAAAAAGCTGAAGATTTCCATTAAGTGGCATTCTTCACATATTAATTGTTTTTTTTCCAGATAAGATGTTAGACATGAACTCAAGTTAAGATTTGCTCCTGGTATTTGCACAACGGACTCAGAAGAGTTAGAACAAAGAATTAGTCGAAACTCCACCTGTCAATCAATATTCTATACCACAAATGGGCAAAGGCAGGGTTCACATATCTCTTCTGTTTTGGTGCGTTTGGTGCAGTTTCTTTCTCTCTCTCTGGTTTTCTCCAAGCAAACTTTCAATCATCGCTGGCTCAATTGGAACCAATCCAAAATGATCACATATCTGCTGGCTCGGGTGTGTTGGGGTATGTTTTCTTGGCACTCGTAACGTTGGTGATTGTAAACCGCAAACTTCTGAATGGTTTTAAGCTCATTGAGCTTCTTCTCGTGGCATATGAACCGTGTTGTTCCTGGAGATCTTTTTTTTTTTTTTTTTTTTTTGTTCTCTGAAGGAATCCTTGCTGCTGGATTTTTTTTTTTATTTCTTTATTTATTTTTTTGTCTGTTTTCCCAATCTGGTGTTCCTCCCTTCTGTTCTCAATCACAAGTCCTGTATTTTTGAACTTTCAGACATACAACTACGGAGGGAAGGAAAAACAGATCGAGCGGCCTTCTTTTGCACTAAGAAAGTTTAACCTTTTTTTCTGGAATATTTTAGAGATTGTTACGTGTATCCAGTTACTTTACTGAACCGCACTGAGATTCCGTTTGAAGGAATGTTTCAAATAATGTAATGCAAATATTTCGAACGTGTTACAATATAGTTTTGACTATCGACACATTCATGTATTTGTATTCATGCTTTTACCAATTGGCAAGTAGCAACAGAGTTATGCATGTTTATGAGACCTTTTACATCCGTATTAACTTCTTAACAATTTCTTAATAGTTCAGCAACTCATTCTGGCACCACTGCTGTTTTCATAGTTAGTCATCTCGTCCACTGTGCACTAAAAAATAAAGTATTTACAGGCACAAATGAAATGCAAGGGAAATCATGCAGCACACAATGCAATATTTCTGTAATTTTATCTCGTTTGTATCACCTCCCTGTTTACGTTTCACTCTCCTGCTGCTTTGTCAGAACTACATTAAGATACTATGTAGGAGCTGACATTTCCAACTGCTGCTGCTTCACGCACACACACACAAAAAAAAAAGTGTCCAATTGGTGAAACATGGTGAGATGAAATGCCACGTATTTGTCATCGAGGTTTGCAATAGTTGTAAACATGTATTTACATTCACTGTTGTTTTCAGTTTACTGCCTCTATTACATTTCTGACAAAGCAGATGTTTAAAGAGGGGTTGGGTAAAGTATCAAACCGCGCTTGGCGGCTCGTGTCATCAAGTCAACCCAATCTTAAACATAATATCCAATTAGCAATATACTCATTTTGTTGTAAAGAGCTGCATTTCAACATTTTAAGGCACCGGCATCGGTCCCCAATGAATCAGTACACAAACATCCTGTTACATAATTGCCAAAACCAGTGGAAAGGATGAGCCAATTTGCAAAAAAAAAAAAGCTTTCAATGTCATTTTCATGTTGGTGGAAAACCCCAGGAGACACAGTGAGAGAAAGAAAAATTAGCAGGTATGTGTAAAAACAAAAAACAATGACGATATTCAAACTTTTTAGTTGCCAATGTTTTGTACAGTTTAGACGGATGGATGGATTATGCTCATTCGAATCGAATCTGAAGATTATAATAAACGTATAGGGGCTGAAACATGATTTCCTGTCCTAACGACATTGACAAATGAAATGCCCACAAACGGCCAGCAGGTTATTGAATATCAAGTTAAAGGCAAAGTAACATTTGGGGAGTAAGTCCAGCTCACTTACGTCAAACATACTGTTATCTTGTTGGCTGGGATCATCAATTTTAACTGTCACTGCCTCATAAAAGAAAAAAAAAAATAACTTCATAGCATCTCTGCATCAGTGAGCCGTTTTCAGTGGACAGCAGCAATAAGACAGCAGGAAGGACAGATGCGATTTCAGAGGCCAGATCAACACCTCTAGATTAGTAATTTCAGAGCATTCACTTCATTTCATACTTTGTCAGTGGCATTACACTTTGTTCACTTCATAAAACAATTCTGTTCCTCTCCCCCGGCATGGATGGTAAAGGAAAGCAAAAGGATAATATAATATTGTTCATTGGTTCCAGGAATCATAAATCCTAAGCACATTATAGAGGTTATAAAAAAAAAAAAAAAAATCAGGCGAGGTCACGAAAAGCAAACCAACCACCGCATTCATAAGAACATATTGTTTATCACAAATCATAAATGTGTCTCTCAATTTGTGTTATACTACAATAAGTAAATAACACTTGTAATCTTCAGAATGAGTCTGATAATGAGATCTCATTCCATTTTTGACCTTAAATAATACATTTTCTGTTCTCTTTTAATTGACAGCAACATCAAGTGGAGGTTGTTATGTCGGTTCATGATACCAGGCAGCTTCCAGATAAACACCCTGGTTAACATGTAACTCGGTCAGAACTAGAATCCGGCTCAGAAATCTGAGTTGTAACAACTGGAGCACAGAATATTGACCTGGTTAATTGGTGCTGACACACTGCAAGAAGTATGGGAGTGACACTCTGGGTCCGGAGCAAACCACAACGGGAGCTCACATATTATAGCGTAGATAAGACAAGCTGTGTGACGGCAGACTAAACATAAACAATCTGCAGGTATACATTCAGGGCCGAGGAATCTTTCCACTGCAGCGGGAACAGCAAAGTTGGTAACAGATTTTCAAAGTGGAACAGGGCTTGATAATCGGCAAAAAGGTTTAGTGGAGACGGAAAAAAAAAAAAAAAATACAACCGTGCTGATTTGCAGACCGAATAGCTAATATGTGCGTCACAGCTTGTATGTACGGCATGCAGATACCGTGCCGTACAGTATTACCCTTATATGCAACTGTAGCATCAAAAACAAAGGCAGCATGAGAGATAATCAGTCTTAAGTCCTCATCTAAACTACACCCAGTCTGTCCAATGCCTGCTGGCCCTGGGGATTGTGCTGGAGTTTTAATCCACTTAAAAGCAGAGGACCTCTGCTGCTGTTTCCAAGGGGCTTGACCCATGTTGAATGTGCTCACATACACACAAATGCACACAAAAACAATCATCAGTACAGTCTCTATCACCATGCACAATTTCAGCCACTCCTCGTAAATACATTTTTTCCCCTTCCCGTCACACATAAGGTATTAAGGTGGATGCACAAGTGGAAGAAGGAAGCCCACTCATTAATCTATGCACACATTTAAAAGGCACTCTCTGGGTATGAGATGTATCGATCATGAAATTTACAATAACCGCTATGAAAAGCCAAGTCGGATATTTAAATAGTCTTTGTTCATAACGGCGCAGGAATGAAAACTCTAATTTAAACCCATGAGGAAGGTGATGGATTGCCAAGGCACAACCTAACGTTGACTGGATTTATTGAGGTGGGGTCAACAGTCATCCCAGCATTGTTCAACTCCACTTTCTACTGTTACAGTATGTGTACGTGTGTGTTCCTGAGCTCTCAACCTTTAACATGACAAGGATTTTGAAAGGAATTTGCTCTTCTTCTTTTGTTTTTGTTTTTTTTTGGGCTCCTCTGCACTAGTGTAACTATAAAATATCAACAACATACACACGGCAGAGTTCATGTTAATATGGTAAAAATCAACTGGGCTTAATTTTTTGTAATGTGAGAAAAATATTTTTTTGATGAAGTTTAAATGGTTTATTTTGTACAGCGGATACATTTTCATACTTTTTTTTCTCTTCTTGCGCCAACGTTTGTCGTTATCTAATTTGAAATGTACTAATTCCTTATTCTTGCGGAGGGAGGGCGAACCACTGACTTGAACAGCTGCTTCATGACCCAAAAAACTGTCAGTCTTTCCCTGGAATAAATTGTGGAATATACCATCTTTGGGTACAGGGGGGAGATGGGAAAGTGCATTTTCGTGAAAACGGGAGACGATCACAAGCCCACGCAAACGGGAGGAATTGAAAATAGCACGTGCAATACTGATAACACGGATTCGTTAAAAAACGACTGTTTAAAGTGCCCTGGCATTTAAAGAGAAAGAATAGCTCGAAGTTAACCCCCCCTGTGTTTCAGCGCCGTGTTTCTAGAGGACCCATAGTAGAATCAATTCAGCGAGAGGGGAGCTTGAAACCGTCCACTCATGCTTTCCTCCGAGTCTGAGAGAAACACAGTTGAAGGGAACACACAGACCAGTCGGCCGCACTACATGCTCACAACAGGCAGGCTCCCTTCACTAACGAAAACAACCGTTTTCTCCCTGCATATCATTATAATAACACTCTACTTCTACACTGTGCAAAGATCTCAAGAAAAAAAAAGAAAAAGAAAAGAAACCTGGATTTCGGGGCAAGAACGACAGGAATTTCAGAGTGAGGCTAGATGATCTTTACTTGTATAAGGTCAACATGGACTCACTGCAGAGTGCCAGTGCAATCCTCTAAAGGGATATAAGTCCTGATTAAATAAACTTTAAAATCGTTTTGTACACTTGTTCTGTCAACACACACTTCCACCCTGTGTAGAAAAAAAAAAGAAAAACTTCCTTTTGCCAGCAGTGAGAGGTTTACAGGCTGGCGCTACACGTTTAGCTCTTGCAGGTATCAAGAATGTACATAAGGGGCTTCAAACTAACTTTAGTTCAGAGTTCAAGTTGATCTTGTGTGGGCCAGACCAGGAATGTATTATCATAATAACCTGTAAATTAACCACAATTCACAAATGTCTCCCTTTAATACTGTGCAAAGATCTGCAAGTACATTAAGAAGTCTGCAATTGTGTAGACATTTGAATATTATACCCCTAAAAGTTTATTTTGGTGCCATTATAAATGAAATGTCCACAAATTATATCCTCTATTTTCTTGCTGTAATTCTTTTTTTTTTTTTAAGAAATCATCTTCACCATACGTGCCAGTGTTTCTCTTCAGGTTAATGTGGGTTTAAAAAAAAAAAAAAAAAGAAAAAAGAAAAGCCTGTAACTTCTCAGTCTGCACACTTTCAGCAGCATTCGGCACGCATGTTTTCACAAATTCACCCTCACACTCTGACTTTCATGTTCATGGTAGTTTACAAGCAGTAAAGGAGTTAGCTTTCCCTGCTGAGCCGTCTCAGAACTGTGTCGTCTACTATATTCTTACTAAAATAGTGCCGCCACCCCCCCTCCACACACACACACACACACAGTGAATAAATTAAGGGGCAGCAGTTACATTTTCTTTAGAGAAAAAAAAAGTTGATATTTTCTATATAACTTTTACACTTTGCAAGGATTCCCTTGTGTAATCGTCCAATCTGGGCCATATTGAACTCTCTGCCAGGCTGGTTTTAGTCTCCGGGCCTTATGTTTGACACCACTGAGGTAGATGATACATTAACTTCCATTAGGCCAGGCACTTCTTGATCTGGGTACAACCAATGCACTTCCCTGTGAGTGTACCTTTAATACACTTTTTTTTTTTTTTTTGCAGTAAAAGCCTCATATTCAAGGTGAACGACATCCGTATAAAGTCAGCGTACAAACATTCAAAACAAAACATGTGAATAAATAACATGAACATCATTTTAAGGGATAAATATAGAGGAATAATCTCAGGCAGTGCCACTCACAGAACTGTTTGTTCAGTGGTCTTAAATAGAGCATGTGATTGCTTGAAAAAAAAAAAAAAAAAAAAAGAAAAAGAAGAAGAAGAAATATGCACTGGTATATTGGCTCAGTATGTACATATGTATATATGCTCAGCTTCCCACTCATTTTGCTCACAAGCAATCCTGACGGCACTGCTAGTCTGTCCTCTGTTGCTCTCCGCTGATTAGCTCCACTGCATCCGATGGACGTGCCTTGCCCAAGGGCATCTGTTTGCAGAGAAGATGGCAATGATATTCATGCACACACCATGAGACCATAGAGTTGTAAATGGTAGCACTTTTAAAGTTACGCTGCAGTGTATCCATGCCAGTGAAGGCTCCGAGGTTAAAAAAAAGAAACAACAACTCTACATAAGCTTCCGGAATTCACGATTTTACCTGATTTGGAAATTCCTTGGACTTTTATCTCTTCACTGTCCCTCACGCTCGCTTGTGTCTTCTCCAGTTTCAGCTTATTAAACAAAACTGAACTGAATTGTTCAAATGTTTTGTCGCATAAAAATCAATGTTAAAAAAAAAAAAAAAAAAAAATTTAAAAAAATGTGCCGACTGTCATGTGTTGGGCTCAGAACAGGAAAGCTGCCACATTTAGGGGTCGGATTAGAGACGGCGGCCTGACCTTTTGACCTCCATCATGCCGAAACACCTGCTGCAGGCATCTGGGTCATCATCATCAGCTGTCGTGAAACGAGAGCCTTCACATCAAGAACTTTCCCGCAGTTCCAGAGGTTTCATCATGAGACTCCACTTCTGCATCCGCCGATGACGAGTGGCGGGGCTTTTCTTTTTTTTTTTTTTTACAGTATTTGCATGCGTGTACAGTACTCGCAATGCATCTGTGCGCTTTGTAATCCTCATTTGAATGTGTTTGCGTGTGCGCGTTTGTCGGAGGGGGTGTGTGTTTTCCACGCCACCAGCCCACTCACCAATGTCACCTTCATGGGTGGCTCCATCGTAGGAGCATCCTTCAGAATGTAACAGATTAGCTTTGCAGGCAGGGATGTTGATGAGGTCATCACTTCCCAAGGTCACACCTACACACATCCAAGCTATAGGCCCAGTGGCGTTAAAGCCCCCCCCACCTCTTCAGATCCTATAGAGCCTTGATTCCACCTCCTGCCTGTGCGCACATCTGAATAAGGCCGAATAAGCCATACCCAACAGGATAAGCCCCATTGTAATACTCGGTGATGGAACAGGCTGCTTCGGCCCCTTCAGGCTTCCTTTACCCCCGAACAGACTTGAAAAAAGGCTGAGTAGCTCAGTGTCACACACATACTTCAACTCACAGCGATTCTATCGACTCCTATAGTCTCCTATAGACTTTTTAATCCTGCATGCACATTTCAGCGTGCTGCGTAGTTGCGAGCTCCGTTACGCAATGATTGATGATCAGATCAGCTTTTTTTTTTTTTTTTTTTGCTTCTTCTCAGATTTGATCACTTTTCACATTCAAATGTGACGAGCTGCGTGTAATGTATGCATTTTCAGCACACGCCGAGTTTCCCCGGGAACATTTTTTTGTCTTGTCTGTTGTCATCAAAGTGTTGGCAATGTCAAAAAAAAACCAAAACAAAACAAAAAAAAAAAAACATCAAAATCACGATTTTTTTTTTTTTTTTTTTTTGGGAGATTCTGGACCTAATAAATTCACTGAGCAAAACTGCTTTCACACTTGCGATAAATGGCAGCAGTCCCTTGCATCTCTTCTGCTCGGGCAGAGGATTCCGTCCTCCAGCGGTTCCTCTCGGGGTCGTGCAACTGTTCAACATTAGTGCAGCAAGCATGCAAAAGATGGACTTGCTCGGCGGCCACATCTGTACGTACAACTAATTTCCCTCCGCCGATTCTCTACGGAAGGCAAAAAATAAATAAATAAATAAATAAAAAATCTCCGCGCTGTACAGTGCTACATCTCTTTCTTTCTTCCCCTCCCCTCATGAGACAATGAACACATTGAGTCAAATCTGTTTCCACAGCCTGTGAATAAGAGACGGCCAGCTTTGTTTTGCGCGAGTGTGCACACACGCGCGCGCACGCGCCTGCGCTCCGTGTGTCACAGATAAAGAAACAAACGAGTTTGTGTATGGACTCGCACGTATTTGTGTATCCGTGTGCGAGATGCGTGTAAGACGCCTGCGTCACGCATTCGCCATGTGAGTCACTTGCTCTTGTGTCGGGCAGTGAGTAGTGAGTAAGAGCCGTGTGCTCGCCCGTTTCGTCTCCATGCGAACTCTCATGGGCCCAAACACACAACCACAACTCTTCTTTCTTTCTTTCTTTCTCTCTCTCTCCCACTACTCCATCTCTGCTCGTTGCCCAACAGGTTGCTTTGTCAATAATGAATGAGATCAAGGCTCCATGAGCATCCCCGAGTTTGAAATCCGAGATACATTCAAATGGAAACCAACACGAGACCTTAAATCATCCACCAGCCTATTATTCCAGAAAAGAAATAACACACATTAGAAGATCTCTTCCCCTCCCTCTTTGTTGCTCTCCGTTTCTTTTTCTTTTTTTTTTTTCTCACCCCCCGTCACATGTCTTATCACGAAACGTGATGAGATGACTGAGGCTTGATTTGAATAATAGCTCTGTCCACGACTTGTCTTTCTTTGGTGGCCTGCTGGGATAATTGCAGGTGAGCCATGGAGGAGATAGAGAGCAGCAGTACAGAGAGAGAGAGAGAGCGAGAGAGAGAGAGAGAGGTAAACACAAGTGACGTTTGCCGCTGATGACTAACGCCAGAGCGACTCCACCGTCCCGTCTTTCTTGCGCACTGCGAGAATAAAGAGGCTTGTTAAAAGGCGCTCTTGCTGCTCGCCTCTAATTATTTGGATGTGCGAGAGGGAAACAAAAAAATCCTGTTTTCAGGATAGAATTGCTCACATTGCACCAAAAGATCCACCTATATCATTTCAGGAACGAGTCATCCTGTGGCAACAAGTAAAGTGATTTACAGCCTTTTCCTTTCTGCTTTGTTATTCTTAAGCTGTCAGTGCCACTGGACTTCTTTTCCACATCAAACCAAGAGACCATAAAAATATATATATAATTTTTTGTTTTTTTTTTTTTTTGTTTAAGTGTACCTCTGTTTTTGGACTTATTCCACCATCTAGTGGTAGTGTATATGCTGTCACATACTGGATCTGCACAGAAACAATCCGAGGAGGTCAGTAAACCACATCTGCAGCATTTAAAAAAAAAAAAAAAAAAAAAAAAAAAAAAAAAAGTGCTCATTTGGCCTGAGAGAGACACACATGTAGTTAAAGACGCTGAGCAGACAGAGGAATGTGAAATTAGGACAGCTAAGGCCATTCAAAGTTCACCAAGTTAATTTCGAAAGGAAACTGAACACTACAGAGATGGAAAGCAGCTGAGAAATGACAATATTTAATTAAATAGAACTACAACTTGAGCTTGCAGCCGTACCGCCTTCATTTATCGTGAGGTCGCCATCGCGCCACGAACGCTGGAATGTCTTCCTTCACCTTTTCAAAGTTCTTTTGTACTCCAGGGCGCTCCCGTTGCGATATTGAGTCGTTTTTTTTTTTTTTTTTTTTTTTTTTTTTTTAAAGGGGGG
>OMNM01040842.1:0-11330 GCA_900302745.1 Parablennius parvicornis
ATATAATCTCCTCACTGGAGTTCCACACTTGGGTTTTTCAAGAAGTATAAGATGTCCTGTCGTGAACTATGTTTTCATTCTCACCACCTCAAGAAAGTAGTGTTTATCTACTTTCATACAGTAGCACTGGGGTCTTCTCTGCCTGTTCATATTATTTGTAAAGCGGGACAAGAAACACTGTACAGCTACAAGAGGACCAGGTTGTGGGGTTTAATAGAAAGATAGGGGCATTAAGTACCACTCAGCCTGGGAGACGGGGAGTTATCCTACAAAGAAGCGTGAGAGTGTTTTCTCTGCAAATGAGTGGGTGTGTTTGGGTGTAAGTAGGTCAATTGTCAAGCACGGCTCCCACCTGAGACTTGTATCTCTTTACAACTCTTTGTTTTGAAATGCAAGGTGAGCATAAATCTGCACCAGCGCCGGCTGTTTTCTAGTCAACTGTCACATCCACGGGCCATTGTATGCTGAGGCAGTGCACAGTCCCAGTGCACCCTGCTCTCCTTTTCACTTTGTGTTGAGGCACACGCTTTTAAAAACAGCCCGAGCGATGAAGCCACTAATCTATAGAAGTGCACGGGTATGAGCAATCGGGTGGGGGGACGGTGTGGACAGAGGCGTGTATTTTCTGTTTTTCCCTCCAGTCCTCTGTAATATACCTCCACGGGTCCTGATAAGTTCAAACGTCTGTATCTATACGCTCTATCAGCATGACTTCACAAAGCTCATCTAGCTTTCCCCTGTGCTCCGGTGAGCTCATTTTCTACGCCTGTGTGTGTGTGTCTCTGTGTGTGTGTGTGTGCGCGTGTGTGTGTGTGTGTGTGTGTATATGTGAGCAAATCTATATCTGTGTGTTTGTGCATGTAGTTCATTCCGCTCATGCTGGCCTTGGAGACAATTATAGCAGAGATCATTTGTTATCAGGGATGAGGTACAACTATAAAAGGTCAAGAGCAAATACTCAACTACACGGAGAGAGAGAAAGAGGGGAGGAATGGAATGTTGGAGGACGTCTAAGCAGGCAGATAGTGTCTCATTAACTCGTCTAATTGATTGATGATTGCACACGCCACAGCAAAAAATGGATCAAAAATACTGCTTACGATATTTTAATGCCTCAGGTTGTGCTTGTGTGTAATTGAAAGCCACGGAGGGAAAGCGTGGAGGATTATTTCAGCTCCACGGGGCGAGGACTCTGCGATCTGCTTCGCATTTTTGTTTCTGAGCTGTAATAAACTGAAAATGCCAGTATTTGTCTTGGGGATTCCCGGGCTATTTTCATTCCTCCTCCTGGATGCTTTTAGCAGTTGTATTATGTTTCAATACTGGATGTGACATTATGGTCTTGTAAGCTAACCAGAAACATTCATCCAGGAACCGGCGGGTTTAGCAATCGCCCTCCGCGAGTCCTCAGGGAGGGGAGGCTGCAAGTTTTCACAAACACTACTAATGGATGGGACACAGCTCACCTGGTTTTAGTTCATCTGCAAGCTTGTTTTTTATTTTTTGTTTTTTTTTTTTACTCCTCATAACATGCATTTTCTCCTTGACTGTTTGTGTTAGACCTTCACAACATTTAAGCAGCCCAGAGAATAAAGACTTTTAACTTTCCATGAACTTAGGGCTGCACGGTGGTGCTTTGGTTATCAATCCCTCCTAAATAAATCGAGTCAAAGGCTACGTTCACACTGAAGGCAAATACGTCCGATTTCCGATTCACAAGTGACTCGTATCTGATCTGTTTTGTGACATCGTTCTGATCCAGGCCTCGATCCTATGCGGTACCAAATCAGATATGTACCTGATGTTCGCTGTTTGAAACGTCGGGTTGCATGCATGCGACTTCCACATCATGGATCTGAGAATGACTTCGCAAATCTGCACAGGAGGAAGCATCACTCCCAAAATGTGTGAGAAAAAAAATGGAAGAAACGGACGTGGTAGACACACGTGACGGGATTAATCTTTACAAAAATTGCGAGGTTTTGGGAATCTTCATCCATATTTACATTTGTGAACAGCGTGCTCAGAGTGCTCATGCGAGTCACCACGCGGTGAGAGAACGTTCCAATGGAGTCTTGATGGAGGTCGCAGTTAAAAAAAAATTTGTGAACGATCACGCAAAGAAATTAGACTTAAGCATCAAGACCTGCAGTGTGAATGAAGTTGAGTTTTGGGCCATTTTGTCTGTCGGTGGTTCTTCTTCCACTTTCCTCTCACAGCTCCAAAACAATACATGCACTTTAGGTTGATTGATGGTGAAAAATAATCACCTGCCTGCATGCCTCTTTGGACTGTAGCCTGACTTCAAGCGTAGCAATCTAAAATTTGCTTTAGACTCCTGCAACCCCAACGGATTTCATTCATTTTCTGATTGTTCCAGTGAAAACCGAAAGCGCACAAAGCAATGTTCACCAATGCTAAGGTTCACACTCAGCTCAAATTTACCCTCTAACACTAAAATGCATCTTCTCGCTTTCCCCATGCTTCTTTATCCAAATGCATTTGCAGAACTCTGAAAGTGTTTTTAAAATTATGATGATGTTTGGAGTTTAAAAAAAAAAAAAAAAAGCTTCCCATTCATTTTTGATATTGAGTTTTAGGAGCTCGTCACTTTATTGTTCTGCTCTGGTAAATTTTTCATTATGTCAAATGTTTTCAGGTCTAACTTGCAGACAGAGTGTGTTTCGATGCCCTCTTAAAGAAATAAGCCGGTTCCTCTGTGTGAAATGTGCGGTCTGGATGGCAGCAAGCGTTCAATGAGAGCTGGTAAAAAAATTGTTTAGCCGTAATGCTGACTTTGTAAGTCACATAAAATATGTGCAGTAATGTACTCCCACGCCATCATGGATGCTGCCTTTTGAACTGCGCCCTGATAACAAGCTGCATGGCCCCTCTCATCTTTAGCCTGGAGGACTCAGCATGCATAATTACCAAAAAGAATTTCAAAGGGACATTTTTCTACTTCACTTCAGTCCAACTTGACTGAGACTGGGCACAGAGAGGGCGGCTGATGTCTCTCAATCAGCTTTCTATCTGGCTTCTCTGTTGTAATGAAGAAATTTAACTTTTTTTGTTGTTTTGTTTTCACAAAATGCAATAATGTGTCTTTTTGATGCAGCGCTGCCTGAGAGTTTAAAGATTATGAACATCCAGTAGCAGATTTTTAGGTTTGTCTCTGCAGATAAATTCATGAAACTGTTGCATTTGTGAGTTACTCTCTGATACATCAGCTTTTTGTTTTGAGGCTCTGGTGTCTCTTGTCTTTGTCTAAAGTCACTCCCAAGTCTGTTGGCTTCTGTCCAAGTATCATGACGTTTTTTTTGTCTGCCAGAATTGTGGTCGAGCTCGTGGGAGTGTTTCTGTACTTTTCAATAGTTTTATAAAATTGAGTCATTAATTAGAAGGAGTGAAAGTGAATAACAAAGTTAATCCATCTGGCATCACGTATTGTTTATGGCTCCCTCACATCTGCAACTAAACAAAGTCTGTGTGTGTGTGTGTGTGTGTGTGTGTGTGTGTGTTGTAAGAATTACAAAGCTCCAAAACCGGGTCGGATAATTCAATATTTAGACGCGTACAAAAAGTACAAACAGCATCCATCCTGGTACTGGTTCACCTCCAGCTGGCAACAATGCAGCTTTAAGCTCGCTCACTTCTTGTTTTGGGAAATGATATATTCTCACTTTATATAGAAAACCATGACCGTATGAGTCACTGTCAGCCGTGCCATCCTTTTTCTCAAGCGGTGGGTGGTGTGTCTAATAAGCCAGCTACCGAGCGTTATTTCTGCATTCATTTCTAGCTGAAATCCTGAGCTGACAGTGATATGAGAACCTTTGATGATGATGAACACCTTATTAGCAGAAGCTATGACAAACTTGACAAGTTGAGTGTAAACGGTGTGTAAACGCCATCAAGTTATCTGATGTCTTGTCAAACTAATGTAGATCATTCCTTTTGTCACGTTCATCGGCAATGTGTGAAGAACAGACGTAAACAGGCACCTGTGCCCCAGTGTGGCCAATTTGGCAACTCTGCTGCTAGATTTACAAAGTATTCACACTCTCTAACAACAGATCAGGAAGTTTTTTTTTTTTTTTTTGATGCTGCTGAAGTTTGACGTACTTTTTTTACTCTTCTCACCGAGTGGTTGGTGCAGTAGATTCGAGTCTGGACTGCAACTGAATGAGACGTTGCCACCGGCATATCCGAATCCTGGCTCCCAGTCAGAACTGAATTTATAGTCATAAACATATTTAGGGTGTTTTTTTTTTATATACTTGTTTTGTCTTCACAATATGCTTCCTCTCTCCTGCCTTATATATCATTTAGAGACTCTTAGGACAGCCAGTAGTTAGTTTCCCCGCTAAGGAGTTGGCAACACATTTTTCTGCAGCTATTCAAAGAAACTATACCTTTAATAGCACAAAGCTGTGTTTTATGTCAGTGGTGATGTTCGGTGCATTGATTAGCCATGACATGTGATTTGATATAGATCTCAATCACAAGCATGGACAAACTCACTGTTTTGCCTAATCTTGTTATATCGATTGGATGCCAGGTTCACTAACTCTGTACTCCAGTTAGCCTTATTTGCAGTAATTAGGCTTTGAATTAACTCACATTTTCCACCAGCACTACAGGAGATCACTGGATATGTCCAATGGAGGCTTGAACTGTTATAACTGTGTATGTGGTATTAGGCCTGCCTGTCCTGGCGTCTATAAAATATATTGGATCACATTTTTATAACCTCATCTCTCCCCCTCATTGACGTTTAGGCGACCCGCCCGTTGGTTTCCGGGACGTGCTGCTGCGGGACGGTCCCGAGGGATTCGCCAAGGCCGTCCGTGCCCAGAAAGGCCTGCTGCTGATGGACACCACGTTCAGGGACGCTCACCAGTCACTGCTGGCCACCAGGGTCAGGACCCACGATCTGAAGAAGATCTCGCCGTTCGTCAGCCACAACTTCAGCAACCTGTACAGCCTGGAGAACTGGGGAGGTGAGGGTGGTTTTTGTTTTTTTTGTAGTAAACAAACTTTGATGTTGGTCTTTGTACTAACTGACCTGGCTGCTGCCTCCGGCTGTCAGTCTTCTTACCTTTTTCTACCAGAGACATTGAACATAAGCACCGATAATCAGCACAATAACTCAAGTATCACCTTTAGTATTTCATCCCCCACAGGCAGCCATGTAAAGAGTATCATTCATATTTTCCCTTTTTGTTTTTGATAGCAATCGTATTAATTAAATCTCTTTGTATGTGCCTGTTCTCATTATTTTGTGTGAGCAGTGGCCATGCCTGAGCTTGCCATTCTCTCCCTCCTCGTACGTTCCACTCCTTCCGAGTTTTGCTGATTACAGCGATTGCACCTTATTGTTTTTCTTGTGTGAGCCGTGAAAATCATGCGTCATTGAAAAAATATTTTTCATCTCGATGCCCATAAGTCAGTCTCCAGTAGGTTCCTTCAATACACAATGATTGTTACTTTTTGCCTGAATAAAGAAAAATCGCACAGTATTGAAACTTTTTTGAGGCTTGAGCTGCTCGATAGCATCTCTGTATAATATGTAATTACTGTACTCTTGGACAAAGAACAAAAAATGCGGGCGTCACATCTGAACAGCGGACGACACTTCCTGATAAAAGCTCCGTGTGAAGTGTAGCTGTGATGATTTCAGAGAGTAAATTGAATTTTTCATTGTTTGAACACTTGGGACATGCACATTTGTGGAAGAGATATGCCCAATGAACCTCTTGAGGTTGAAACGTTTAATTTAATGCTCAATTATGTCGTAAACCACTCTGAAGTGATTGTGTTTGCATTATGTTGAGCGCTTCAAGAAGATCACAAGAGCAAATGTTAGAACCAGACTACAAAAGCCTGGTTCTGCTTCAGGTTCTGTTTCACTGGCTCTGCTCACAGTTAGACGCTCGTTAAACAAATAAGGGGGGAAAAGAAAATGAAGACTCATGTGACAGGCCGTCTCTGGGAGGAAAAAAACTGAAATCTTTGTGGCACCAAAAAAGCCTTTTTGAGATTAAATTCCTTTTGGTAGCAGATGACTCGTCAGAAGGAATGCAATGTCTTTAATTACTGTAGGAGAGCACATTTCACACTAAGCGACTGTCTTATTTTGTGGCTGAAGAGATAAAAAGGTCATAGCTGAAGTAAATTGTCGGAAAGATGTTTTGATAAAAAAGGACTTAAATCGCAAACGATATTGTGATGCTGTTCTGACACTGACCCCAGATAGATGATCTGATTTTGTATCAGCTGTGTCTGACTGTTCAACAAAGCAAATGTGAAAAGAAACTGTGGAATCTTGTGGTCGTCACTCTTTCAATCTGGAGTATAGAGTTGAATATGTGCCACTGACTGCCCTCGTCTACCGTTCCCTTATTCATTTCTATGTAGCAGCTCTGAAAGAGGAAAACGCTTCCATTAAGGGACATAAACACCCGTTTTCAGCCAATGCGTGGTGGTTAGCATTATCAGAACTCGCCTTCAACACAAATATGCTTTCTAGAAAGTAAGATTTGTCTTTTTATGTGTTACTGCTAAAAGGGCACAAAGTCAGCTTTCTGATATTTTTTTTCTCCCTCTCTTCAGATTATGTGGTTTCTAGAGAATGAAAACTGCTAATTGCATGTTAAACAGGTGAAGTGGGGAAGTGGGGCAGATATTCACGGAGCTACAGTGAACATGTGATTTCAAGCAGTGCACCCACATCACATAATCTAATCATTTCCATTTCAAGACTCCAATTTACTGCTGTAGATTGAAACATACAGCTTTATTTTTAAATGCTCAATAAGCTTTTTCTACTGCTGGGGTCCTATTTGTTGAGAACTATGATTAAAATATGGAGGTTGGTGATGTCACAAATTCACAAAGGATCATGGGAGTTGTACTGTGTTTGGTTAGTAAAACTCTATCTCTTTCTATTTGTCATTTATTATTATTTAAGAAGTACTGATAAGCGTATTCACTTTAACATTCATGTATTATATTATATATGTTTTTTTTTCTCGAAAACTTGTTAATGCGAGTAAAAGTAAAAACATCTTCTGAAAATTGTTAAGTGTCCTAAGTTAAGTAAAAGTAATTTTCTTATTAACCCTTATGATAAACAACATCTTTTCCATTGCTCGCTTTTTAAAAGAAAGTGCAATTTGAGAAAAAATTGGGATAAATAATTTATAAGAGAAGGGAGTTTCATTGCAGAGTGTTTGAAGTGAAACATATCATGATGAACGTAATAAGGAATAATGAAAAGCTCTTAAATTGACTAAAACAATAGCAAATGGATGTGATAATTACATGATTATCAACACATTAAATATAACCGTCCTCTGTGATCAGTATTTTCCCTTGTTCAAGGTTTTCTTTGCTAGTTTTGTTCAATATCTTTGATTGTTAAACACAGTTGTTTTTTTTTTTTTTTCTTCCTGTATCGCAAACTGAACTCTAGTTTCTCTCTGTGGTTGACTTTCACTCTGTAGAGGTTAAAACAAGAGCTGAACCAGTTGTGAAAATGTAAGAAAGTGCAGTCATGTTTGCAAATGTAGAACGTTAAAGTAAAGGAGTTGTGGGAAAAAAAGTAGACACTAAAATGCAGAGACATGAAAACTTCCACTGAAGTACAGTAACAAAGTGTGTAAAATTCACCTTCAGCATTCGGGCCTTTGCTGCAGTAAAAACACTGAGCGGTTACTGCCGATTAATCTGATGTTTAAACTTATTATCAGTGGTTTAAAATGATAGAATAGTAAATAAATCATGCTGTGCATCTGAACTCTTTCAAGTTTTGGGAGTTTTTCGTGGGATTTTGACATCTTCAAAGACTCTGAAAGCAGCCTCGGGTCTTCATATGGAAGTGAGGAAGAGTAAATAAACCCAAGTCTGTCTCGTCTTTATGAGTGCAGCATGAGAGCACCATTGAAATGACATGAAACATGAGACTCCTGAGATAATGACTCGGAAAGGCGCCGGTGTTATGAGCTGAGAAGTTCGGCATTCATTTGTCTTTCTCACTTAAGCAAAGTTGTGGTGTGAATCACCGAGGAGAAATGCAATATGCTACTGAATCCTCTTTGATGCATCTGTGGCTCCTGTATGATCCGATTTGGAATAAGGCAAAACAGAACTATAAAGTTTATCCCTCATAATTATTTAAACACTTAAATAAAACCACTAGAGAGACACTCCCCTGAAACCTTGCTGCTGCTGCTGCTGCTGCTGCTGCTGCTGCTGCTGCTGCTGCTGCTGCTGCTGCTGCTGCTGCTGCTGCTGCTGCTGCTGCTGCTGCACTGTTTTGACATTTACAAATGTTCTTCGTTCTGTTTATGCTTGATGTTGGTCGGGATTCTTAATGAGGAACAACAAAGCATTCGGGAAAAGAGAGTGGTGAATCAGCTCTAAGCACTTTGACGGATTGGGTCTTAATGATAATTTGCCTCATATACAAGAATAAGAGGTGTTACACTTCTTGTCAGCATTTGCTTGTGAATTCTCTCGCCGAGCTTTAAAATCTTATTATTAGTCTTATTTTCCAAGAAAACATGTACATACTTTTTGTCAAAGCACTGGGGATTTTAAAGGCAAAATTCAAAATGTATATTTCATATATTTTTCTCCTTCATTTCTAAATGTTATGGGTCTCTGCATTTTATTTTTTTTTGTTCTTAATGTGAGAGACAAAATCAAAGCAGTGGATGACAAATGTCAAGTTCCAACCTCAATTTGCTTTTCATCCCTAAAAACTGTCGGTGCCTCCTGCTTTACGGCTTTGGTCACAGTAGTCGGGTGTGTTCTAATTTCTAATTGGCTTTATTCAAATTGCAAACACTGTTTGCAATTCCACAAGTGTCAAAAAACAGACAGATTCTAAAGTTGGTTTGTCTGCTTTTAAAGTTCAAATGTGAGGATACTGAAAGCTTTGTTTGCATTGCAGCCGATGCAAAAGGCCGAATGACTGTGATATTTAAAGAGCATAAAGTGAATAATAAGTCTATGTGGGTAGAGAGATAATTGAAGCACTTGAGATCAGCATTGTGGACAATTTCTGACTGAGTTTAAAAGCAAAAATGATGAAGAAGGCAATATGGCAGCTAAGCTCTAAGATAAATATGGACAAGATGTTATGAGCAGATCTCCTAATGCAGGAAGGACCAACATTACTCATCTAACTGATCAAACATATAGTGTGGAAGACGTCAGAACATCTGTCTCTTCCTGCGTCAGATCTTTATGAATTTAATTAATGAATTCCTGCTGCAGTTGCAACTCTGATGTGCACTTTATAAGCTCTTGGTGAGTTTTGACCTGGTAATACTAATAATAATGATCCTCGAGAGCTTGTGGCTATTGGCATTGTTTTAAAAGTTCTGTCACATAATTCACCGAAAAGCAACATAACATGAAGGATAAGTGGTAGATTGTAGGGCGGATAGGTCCAAGCAGCAAGGCTTTCAGAGTCTTTGTCCAAAACATTAAACCCATTAAACATTAGCTGTCCTAAAAGTGATGTAATGCATTCATTTGCATTATTGGCTTCCAAATGCACTGGAAACTATGTGAGAGACGAATAAATAAACTGAGAAGAGACAAAAAGCGAGTCAAATCCCCGAAAGTCTTCACCTGCCCGTCAGCAGTGAAGCGGCAGCTTCACACTTGCGTGATTCATTTTCAGTCTAGAGATGGAGAAGTAGACGTCAGAGGGACTGCAGCACTTTCTGTCCTCCCCTTTCTAACAAAACTCTTAGTAGCTGCATCAGTCTCTCAATTTCTTCACTTACACTAGAAGACGTTGCTAGATGTGTCGCAATTAGCTTTTTTTTTTTTTTAATAAGTCACAAGAAGGATCTAAAAAATAGTTAAATATAGCGACAAATTCACAAAGTTGGCAACAATGGTGTTTGGTGACACGGTTGCCAGGTCCGAACACAAAATCCGCCAAACAGCCACTTAAAGCCAGCCCAGCTGTGCTTGTACAAGAAAGTACAACAGCTATCACCACAAAATGTATAATTATAACAATTACAAAAACACACCACAATTATTCAAAGTCCCAGGCTGAAAAGCAGTTCTCTTCAAAATAAGGTCTCATTTAATCGCAGACTGTATGTTATTTGTTTTCTCTCAGATTGAATCAGATTTGCCTGTTCATTATGGCTATTCAATAATTCTATCCTTCTATAATATTTCTAGACTATATATAGTACATTAACAGAGACTTTATTTTAACTAGAATTCCAGATGTTGAATTGGACATCAGATTGGCGATCAGAGCAAAAGTTGAATTTATATAAACAAGTTATATTAAGGCAGATCGGGATCCTTTATTAATAGAAATTATTCATGTAATTAACATACAAAAATAGGCTAGCTGAACAAATCAAATGTACCCCTGGCAAAAATTCCAATTTAGCTCAATTGCACATTTTACCAGCAGACCTGGCAACCCTTCCTGCTGCCTTTGTTTTTCGGCTACTGACAACCACCACTCATTACAAACATTACAGCCCCTGACTTGATAGCCCGCCGTGTGAATGCAAAGCAAAGTAAAATCACATCTTATCTCGTCTCTATAAGAAGAACAACGTACAAAAACATGAATGTGAACTTAAGTTTCCACGAGTTGCTTTTGAAGCCTGAACTTTAGTAACGTTTAAATGTTAAAACCAACAGCATTATGTGGAATGATTGTTTCTGAGAAAGAAAAACCAAAAAATCTGATTTTCACCAAGAGAAAAACAAAACTTCACAACCTTTGTAGGACACTAGATCTTAAGGTAAAACAGCCCAGCGTGCCTCTTTTTACAAGGAGTGCTGTAATATTTTACAGTTCATCTGTAGCTCTCAGCACAATAGAACATATCTGTTTCTCATTGTTGATTCACTCCGGTTTTAAAACACATAAGCCCCCAGATTCACCAGTTACCAGCTCTCGCCCCATATTGATTTGTCTTGTGAAACACAAATTAGAACCACTCCGCTGTAAAAGTTCAGCTGGCACACACAAACACACACACACACACACACTGTCCCACAGTGACGGCGTGTAACAATACCTTTAAACAGTTCCTCATAAATCACTTAATGACCACAGGAGGAGGAGGATAGGAATTCCCCACACAAAGCACTTTTATTAGAGCAATCTGAGACACAAGATATTACACCAGTGTGTGATCCAATCACTTAAAGCCAAAATAAATCACTAAAGGAATACAACCATGTGGATATTGAAAGTGGGTACCCTGACACATTGTCCCTATGCAAGATTTTTTTTTTTTTTTTTTTTTTTTTTTTTTTTCCAGAGATGG
>OMNM01040844.1:0-10209 GCA_900302745.1 Parablennius parvicornis
GTGACATGCTCTGCTTCCAGCCTTTGAAGTAATAATGAATGTGACCAGACCGATGGGACTTGTTGAATGGACTCTTTGTTCTGAGCTCGTTACTCAGAACACTTTCACTGAGCTCCTGCAGTGACATTTCTTTAGTTTGTTTTTTATCAAAGCTGAATATTCTCACTAAGCAGCGTTACTTCTTCACCTGACTCATGTTGGATTGATTATAGTGGAGCTCCTGGAATAGATTTCTAATTCCCAATCACACAGTGTGAGTTTGGCTCCACCTGCTGGCTCTTCAGTGTCACTGTCCAGACTCAACAGCTCACCATCGTGTCTCTGCCTCTTTCCAGTCCTGTCAGCTCTTCATCAACGTGCTGGTGGAGTCTCCCTCGGTGGATTACCACACCTCGCTGGCCCAGAATGCTTTGCAGGTGTGCCTGACCCACCCGGAGCTGCAGAATGAAATGTACTGTCAGCTGATCAAGCAGACCAACCGCCGAACGCCACACAATTACTCTCTCACGCAGGTTAGTCTGGTGCACCGCCGTGTTTCACCGAGGCTCCAACGTTGACACGTTTTCATTTTCCCAACTGCACTTGTCTCGTCATGAGATCAGGACAAAATCCCAAAGCGTTCTGCTCTGTGGTGTTCCACTTGTTTGCTAGTTCCCATCCAGCACTCGTGTTGCTGAGCTTTGGCTTTAATGTTGAACTGTGTGTGATGCGTTTGATAGTTTTTGCCGTCTCTTCCTGCAGTGTTGGCAGCTGCTGTCTCTGTGTGTGGCTCTCTTCCTCCCTCAACAACACTTCCTGTGGTACCTCAGACAGTACCTGCAACTCAACGCCGACCCGAGGTGCCTTCCCCACAGTCTTATTGTCAACCTCCCAACACTCTTGCCAAAACACCTAACCCTTCCCTGAAAGCGCTCCGTGTTCCTGCAGCTTCTGATCGTCATCATTTCCTGCAGGAGTGAAGTTGGAAAATACGCGGTGTACTGCCAGCGTTCTCTGGAGCGAACCTTACAGAACGGCGAGCGAGAGGCCAAACCCTCGCGCATGGAGATCGTGTCCATCCTGCTGAGGAACCCGTACCACCACTCGCTGCCTTTCAGCATCCCGGTTCACTTCATGAACACCACCTACCAGGTAGCGCCGGCGTCACGCGGCCTCTTTGCATGAACGATGTCGCCTGCCACGAAACATCCGTGCTTCTCTCCTGGGAACTCTGGCTCCTCCCACTCATCCACCTCGTCAGTCTATCAAGTGTGTCTTTGGATAGGGGAAGGAAGTACCCAGAGGAATCCCAAGGGAGAAGGTGCAGGCAGAGATGTCTTGTCAGCAGCAGCATCAAACCAAGAAACACTGGCTGTGATGTGGCTCCACTTTGGACACGTCTAATTATTTCATCTTACTAATATAATAAAAGTTATACGTCTATTGTAAATATTAGAAGTCGTCATTGCGTCATCAGTTTGTCCTTCAGGGTTATTTCCGTCTCTCTTACAGCTGCGTTCTGCTTTCAAATCTACATTTCTGATTTGATGCAGATGTTTTGTTTTTTAGATTGCAGACCAAGTCGTACAGAACCTTCTACTGAATCAGTGTCTGCTTTTGGTTTCTGGTGTTTTCTGAGAATGACAATCAGACGTGACCTCTGTTGTGTCCCCCGTGGAGGTGGTGGGTTTTGACGGCTCCACCACAGTGGAGGAGTTCCTCAACACGCTGAACCAGAGGATCGCCATGAGGAAGCCACAGCTGACTGGCTTTGCTCTTTTCACTGATGATCCCTCAGACAAAGACGTGGAGCACTGCCTGCAGCCGTCTGCCAAGGTAGGCCGGCTCCTCGCCGGGCAGGAAAACTCCCCGCTGAGGTTTCCGGCGTTCCGCGGTGTTTCCTGCCAAATCAAAAGTCTCTTGTTACCTCATAATCTGAAGGATCACTCGTGAGTTGTTTGAGACTCTTCTGACACACTGAGGGTGCCCGAACACCTCGTAGCTTTCCTCTGTCATTAAAATCCACTCCGTCTATGTTGAGGTGGCGTTTCCACCTCGTTTTTCACGACGGCCGGTGAAACGCGTCTCTCAAGCAGCCGACGAGCGAATGTTTTAAACTCTCTCTGGCTCATATGTCATTTATTCTTTCCTGTAGACGAAGTCTGCTGCCACCTGCTGGCTGAAATGAGGAAGCAGAAAGAAAACTGAAAACGTTTCTTGCCTTTGCCAGATCTGTGATGTCATCTCAAAGTGGGAGCAGACGTTGAAGGAGCTGCATCCCGGGAAAAATGAGGGAACGCGGATAGTTCGACTGACGTACAAAAACAGGTGATTGTGAGCTCTTGTCTGCACACGGCTTTTTCCAGTAAACATCAGGGCGTCCTGCAGAAGGTGGTTTTGGGATATGGTGGGACGTTCTCCCCGAGCTCTCATGGTGTCTGATGACTTTCCTGCATGTTGCAGACTTTGCTTCAGGACTCAGGTGAAAGGCGAGACGGAGCGAGAGCGCCTCCTGCTGGCCTACCAGGTGAACGACGAGGTTCAGCAGGGCCACTTCCCGGTGAACAAGGAGCTGGCTCTGGAGGTGGCCGCGCTCATGGCTCAGGTCTGGAGAGCTCCTCCAACACCACAGGAAGCGTGTCTCCTGACCTCCGACCCTCACACCTCTTCGCCTCGTGTCTCTCCAGGTAGAACATGGCGACCTGGAGCGGCCCAGCGCCTCGTCTCCAGCAGGTTCCCCTCAGCCCAAATCCCAGCTGATTGTCCTGCAGGTCCTGGAGCGCTTCTACCCCAAACACTACAAACAGGCCTGCAGCTCCGAGCAGCTCAGGTAGAACAGCAACTCTCATTTCCTCTCAGTGAGAATACACAAAACCTTTCAAGCACTTTAAAAATGTATAATTCAGGTATTTATCTCCTTTATTTTAACAAAACAAAAGCAAAAACATCTGAGCTGAGATAAACCGTTCTCATGATTTTTCAGCTTATTTTATGAAGGATGAAATAAAAGTGACTCACTTTGTCTGTAATAAGAATAATAAAAATAATCTGTTCAGCTTTACTATTCAAAAGAGTTGTGGGGAAAATGGACTTTCCTCTTTGGATTGTAGTAAATTCTTAGACTTTTAAAAAACCTACATTTGAAGCGATGTTCATTAAGAAGTAAAACATAAACATGGAGATGTAGGGGGAGGTGCAGTTTTAGAAAAGGAGAAGGCTGAAGTTTGACTTGAAGTTCAAACAGTAATCTGGTCGAAGAGACAATTTACCAAAACAGTGCCATAATCTGTAATCCAAAACAGTGCCATAATCTGTAATCCACATTCCACAATTTCACCCAACACGTTGTCTTGCAAAATAAATTGACGATGCCAATCCGTGATATTTGCTGTCATGCAGAATGCTGAGCTGTGTTGTTGTTGTTGTTGATGATGATGTTGATGTTGTTGTTGTTGTTGTTGTTGTTGTTGATGTTGATGTTGTTGTTGATGTTGTTGTTGTTGTGCTGGCAGAGATCTCAGCGAGCGTCTCAGCACCAAGTGGTCGATGCTGCGGGGGTGCAGTGCAGCCGAGTGTGTGAGAATTTACCTGACGGTGGCTCGTAAATGGCCTCTGTTTGGAGCCAAGCTCTTCACCGCCAAGGTAAAGGAGGAAGCCGTCTTTCAGAACGCCTGTTTGAAATCCTCCACGTGGGTTTTCCTAAAACACGTCCTTCTCTTGTATGTGAATATATTCCATCTGCTCACCTGTGAGCCGCTGTGACCTCAGCGCTTCAGGTGAGACTGTTAGTTTTTCCACATTGTGGAACAGAGACCTTCCAGACGGCCTGAAGACCCCCGAGCACCCAGCATACAAGCTTACAAAGCACACACTGAGTAAGAGAACAAGATGGCCGCCACAGCCGATGTCTCACAATGTTACAAATCAAGAAACACGATGTCAAATCAAACCGTGAAGAATGTGCTTTAATTCTAATCTGATGTTTAATCAAAGCAACAGAAGCAAGAACACACTGCTTCATGATCCCGTTACTTCCACAACAAACGTTTCTAATCTTCCAGTTTCGTCTGTAACTCTCTGATAAAACCACGTTTCAGTTGTAACCTCAATCTCAGGCAGACGTTCTATCATCAGATGACCAGAGACCTCAAACTGCTTCCAGGTCACGTCAGCGTCTTGTCCTGCGGCGTTCTGATCCTCAGTGAGCCCAACGAACAGTGATGATCATTTTCTAGGCTTTTTTCAACCACAGCTTTAACGTCTTCTCTTCAATCCAACGTCTGTTCTGCTAATAGAACACAGTCTTTTTTCAATAACACATTTTTGCAGAGTTCTTGTTTAGGCTCTGGTCGAAAAGTTTCTCCTATAAAGTGTGAAGTCAGTTTGTTTTACGTGACTGGAGAAGGTGAGGAAGACGCCAGTGAGGAAGACGCCAGTTAAAATGCTGTTAAAATGGCAGGATGACGTGAGTGACGCCGTTCTTTGTCTGGTCACAGCCGGTGCCGCCGTCGCCCGTGGAGCAGAGCCCGGTGTGGCTGGCCGTCACCGAGGACGGCCTGTGTGTGCTGGACTCCACCATGGTGAGGCTTCACAGGGCTTCACAGGGCTTCACAGGGCTTCAGCTGGGACGTCTGCAACGAAACGGCAGAAACCCCAAAAGCATCCCGTCTTATTTCTTTTAAATCGGCAGTTATTTGTGACATTTTATAGGTCTGAGGTTGTTTTTCACTGCGGCAGCGCTCAGCTGGATGTGGACCACAGCTGCACAGCTCCCTTCATCTGGTCCGGAATTACTTTTATTTTGTGGTGTTTGAAAAGACCTTGAGCTCCAGAGGAAAATATAGCGGCCAGCCTCCGGTTTGACGTGCTTGACCCTGACGGACGGCGTTCCAGCATGTAAACCATGTTAACAGGAGCTCTGTCATTTTCAGTAGCGCATGTTGATGCTCTGGTCTGGCGTCGCTCGTCTTCCTGCAGACAGTGAAGGAGGAAAAAACAAAGTCAAATTATGGAAATTATGTCATGCTTCTTCACACTCAATTTAACCCTCGAAAAAAAAAAAAAAAGAAACTGAAGAAGCAAAAAACCAAAAGCGATGTCACAAATGATTTCCAGGAGCTATACTGAGATCGGCAGTCAAATCTGAGCGTGCTCCGTGTTTAAATCTGTATTTCACACTGGCAACGCTCTCCTTCTGCAGCACACGCTGGTCACGTACTCTCACCAGTCGGTGATTACCTTCGGTGGTTGCCGGGAAGATTTCATGGTGGTGACGAGCCAGCAGAGGGAGCCCGGCGTCGGGAAGAAGAGCGTGGAGAAGCTGGTGTTTGCCATGGCCAAGCCAAAGGTAGGACACGCTGACAAACACCAGCAACATGCGTTTGTCTCCACCTGCCAGGTTTTACAAGGCATGAATGTTGGGAAGATGATGTAACGTGTTATTTATAAGGAAGCGGGGGAGTTTGGCCGTATCCAGATGGCACATGAAAGGATTTGCACGTTGTGGAATAACTCCTGTGAAAAACCTTGAAATATCTGAGAGGAAAACTCAGTCTGTTGTTGTGGTTCTCAAACGTTCTGCTAAAAAAAGGTAGATCAACTTGAACACACAGAGCAGAATAATAGTCGCTGGGCACTTTTTGAATTGTTGGACGAAGCTCCGTCTGAATGAAGGTGACTTTATGAACAAAGGTCGTCTGAAGGTGACTTTATGAACGAAGGTCGTCTGAAGGTGACTTTATGAACGAAGGTCGTCTGAAGGTGACTTTATGAACGAAGGTCGTCTGAAGGTGACTTTATGAACGAAGGTCGTCTGAAGGTGACTTTATGAACGAAGGTCGTCTGAAGGTGACTTTATGAACGAAGGTCGTCTGAAGGTGACTTTATGAACGAAGGTCGTCTGAAGGTGACTCTGAGACCTCAAGAAGATTTGTTGTGCAACAGGAGCAGATATCCGGCTCCACATACACACACATTAAGAAAAACAGTGTCGACACAGTCATGGACGGGTGATCACTGGATCACTGGCTCACATATCACCGGATCACCTGATCACTGGATCACCGGATCACTAGCTCACTGGATCACTGACTCGCAGGATCACTGCTAACTGGATCACTGGCTCACTGGCTCATATATCACCGGATCACTGAATCACTTGTTCACTGACTCACAGGCTCACTTGGTCACTGGATCACTGGATCACATGTTCACTGGATTACTGGATCACCGGATTACTGGCGGGATTAAAAAGTGAATAAATAAGTAAATGAAAGCAGCAGATTTTAAAACCGAACCCTTCTTATCTCTTGTGAAGACGGAAAGACAATAAGTGACTGTGTCACAATGAAACTTAACTTTGTTTCTCAGAACTGAAAAATCCCAAAACACTCCAACAAGTTCTGAACAAAATAAAAGAAATGGTGTTTTTCCAAGAAACTCGTGTTTTAAAGTTCTGAAGCGGCGATGGCGGGGTGGAGGCAGCATCCTTTACATTCGTAAAGAGAGAGTACTGGATGGTCGCGGGGTGTTGGTGAACCTCTGCGCTCCAACAGTGAGGCTTCTTCACCTCACTGAAGATCTTTGTCTTTCTCACATCATCTACAGGAAAGTATTTACTAGCTGGTGACTTTATTTTCATTCTATCACATAAGGAACGACGATCAGTTATAAAACGTTTCACTGAAGAATAATGATGAATGGAGGGAAGTGGAACCTCACATTTAACTCTGAGTAGATTCTTTCTTTATTTCTATGAAGCAGTATTTACTGTTTCTCAGACGGCGTCGGGGTCTGACCATGCGCTTTGGCCCACCTCAGAACTTTGGCCCACCTCAGAACTTTGGCCCACCTCAGAACTTTGGCCCACCTCAGAACTTGAACTCTACAGAGCATTGTCAAGAGCCTCATGTCGACTCTATGACCTGTCTGTCTCTCTCTACCTGTCTCTCTCTACCTGTCTCTCTCTACCTGTCTCTCTCTACCTGTCTCTCTCTACCTGTCTCTCTCTCTCTTCTCTTCCTGTCCTATCTCTTGTTATTTCACCAACCGGTCAAGACAAGATGGCCGCCCTTCCAGAGTCTTGGGTCCGTCCCACGGTTTCTTCCTGACTTTGGAGTTTTTGACAATTTCTCCTCATGAGGGAGTTTTTCTGGCCACTGTGGCAGTTTGTTTCTGCTTTGGAGGTTCAGTTGGTTCAGTTGGTTCAGTTGGTCCAGTTGGTCCAGTTGGTCCAGTTGGTCCAGTTGGTTCTGTGTATTCTCTTGTGTTAAAGCACTTTGAAATGTCTGCTGATATGATTAAGCGCTTTACAAATAAAAGTTGATTGATTGATTGTTTGATTGATTGATTGATTGATTGTTTGTTGTTCCCGTCCTCAGATCCTGGAGCTGACGCTGCTGATGGCGAGCTACATCAACCACTGGAACCCCGGCCTGCCGCCGCTGGGTCACTGGGACCTGGACAGCAGGCACTTCCCCACCATGACCTACACCACCAAGGGCCCCACGCTACTGTGAACACACGGTGTACCAGGACTCCCACACAACTTAACTTTGCTTCCATCTGGAACGCGTTTTTACAAAAACAGGTACTCTGATCTTTTTGTGTGGTTTTTTTTTTTTAATTTATGAAAATTTATAATAAGTGATGTGAGGATCTGTCTGGTCAGATTATTTATTTCAGCTCTGCTGTTTGTGTGTTTTTTGGGGGTTTTAGTCAATTTCCAGTTATTTCTGGGATTTCTGGCCGCTCTGTCATTTTATTCACAAAGACGTTGTCCGGCTGTGCGTCGCTGTGACTCGTCACCGGCTGATGATCTGACCAGGTACCAGAGTTTGGATCAGTTGAAGAGGTACCGCCCCAATTAGAGGACGGAGACGTGGTGCTCGTTAGCAGAGGTGTGTAGACGTTAGTGTTAATGCCAATCTAACGATACTCTCGACAGGACCAGAACTAACGATGGTTTGTTCTTTAGATTAACTCTTGTTCTTTCTAGAATGTTGATTTTCAAAGCGAGGTGGACAACAAACTGATGAAATGCGATTGTTTAGCGGTTAGCTGAGCTAAATGCTAAACTGATTACTTGTGATTTACCACAACATGGTTCTAGTAAGTCATTTGTTTTCTAATAATACTGAAATAACGAGGGAGGAGTGTCACAGATTCATGTGATCACTGCACGTTCATGCACCAACATTCATTTAATCTATGAAGAAAGATTGAAGGTAGAAACAACAGATACTTGATTTGAAATCATCCTGATCTCCACTGAACACACTTCTTCAAAATCTGCATCAAGTTTGTTTTTGGTCAGAATATAAACTGTTTCAAACATTGTCTAACTTTTAATTGTGATAATAATCTCAGAGGTTTGAGCTCATGATATATGGATTATTGGGCTTTATGACCCAAACCTGAACAACACAACAACAGAAGGCTGCAACATTTCAGTGTGTGTGATTAATCTCACGTCGTGGACTGTTTGGTTTAAATTATTGGGAGAAATAAATAATTTAGAATTTTATTTAGATACACTTGTATATTGTGGTAATCCAGCAAAAGAAAGAATCTGTGGTTAAGCTTGATCATTAATTACCACATTATTATAATAAGTGAGAACGTTGTGGTGTGACTGCTGACACGTTCACATGCACACTGACAACATGGGACACTGATTTCTTTGGTTATGGGAATATTAGAATGATCATTTAAACAGACTGTACATGTGATAATACAGCAATCAGCCAAAACATTATGACCATCTACCGAATGCCGTCACAGCCATAATAAAGAGCCGGTCAGTGTTACTCCACTCACCTGTTAATGCTAAGGCTGATTGATGTTTGTTATAATATCAAATCCTCTTTTCACCTCCTACCCTGGAGCATCATGATCTCATCATCAGAAGACAGAATTCACTGAATTAGTGTGATTGTGTTGGACATTAGAGCGTGGTGCGGCGTAGGACACCCACCTCTCTGAGACCTGCTGGTCGGGAGGTGAACCACAAGCATTAGGACATAAGACGCACATCCTCTGAAGTACGTGAGAAGCTGTTCATTGGCTGATTACTGATTTCCTCCGTAGACGTCAAGGTGCCACATGTTGTCCTCACGAGGCCACTCGCTGGTCAGTGACCAAACAAAGGAGGCGGCGCGGTTTGAAAAAGCTTCTTAATGACTTGAACTTGTTCTGGATTAACCACTGTCTTCCTCGTGTTCAGATTAGTTAGAGGTATTTATTCTTTAACGTTTAGGCATTCAGCTTTGAGCGGGGAAACGCAGGTTTGTTTGTGTGGCAGAGTCATTTCATTTGGTTTGTGAACTGAAATGTACAGACGGCGTCTTCATGTACGGTACGTGTGCTAATAAAAAGAAATGCTACAATCCTGTGTCGTAACTTTCTGAGCATCATTGTGTGAGACTTTTATGAAGTATTCAACCAGATTTAAGAGGAAAATTTGCTTCTTTCTCACTGTAATAGGCAGTTGTGATGGAATGTGTCTATTAGCATCACGCTACATTGAAGTGACTTTATGTCACTCTGACGGCGACGCCGTGTCGAGCTTCCAGGTTTCTGTGTAACGTTTGAAGAGAGTTTCTTTGGCTTCCTGCCAAGAGTTCAGGACCTCACAAGTCTGGATAAACAGTTGGTGTTTATAGACCGAAGGGTCAGAAAGTTGTTATTGCGTAACGTCGTGTGTTTTTGGTCTGTTAGCAGAGCAGCCGTGCAGAGTGATCATGCAAACTCCACATAGAAACTCCCCGTCCAGATTTATCCTGTGATGAGAGCATTAAACACTAACGCCCCCGCGCTGCCCCGTTTCAGATCTGTAATTAAAAAAATAAATCCTATTCATGTTATCGTTCTTTGACTATATATTAAACTTTGATGCATTTTGTAATAGTTTGTTACTTACTGCAACAGATATTACAAAATGCAGGTGTGTCGAGACACATTGTGTAATAATAGTGCAACGTGTAATAAATCTTCCAATCATTACGTAATAACACCGCATTTTGTAATAATCTGCTGCAACTGCGGAGACGGAGGTGATTACGTAACCCCGCTTCTGGCTGGGTAATAACATGAAGCTTTCCAGCTTCATTAGGATTCATTTAAAAACTAGCAGGATGTTTTATTGCTGCCGTCTAAATCAAATGTAACTTTTCATTATAACAGAATGTTTTCACAAGCTAGAAACTAAAAGTCATGAATTATTCCTGACAC
>OMNM01040883.1:5846-23541 GCA_900302745.1 Parablennius parvicornis
ATACTATTATAATACAACATCCTACTGGTTGCAGCTGTCACCATGTAGGTGTGCGAGTGTTCAGACTGCTACAAATGGTACAAATGTGCTATCTAAGTTTTATTTATCGTTCCACATTCTGGCATCATAAATTATTATTATAGATGCACAATGATGTTACATGATGCCTAGTGGTGCTTTTCTGGTCAAGGACACATCGGCAGCAGGTTCGAAACCAGTGACTTTGCAGTTACAAGCTTGATTCCCTAATCTTCAGGTTCACTTACTGTTCAATGCATTTTTTTTTTTTTTTTTTTTTTACATTTTCACGAAAGTCTAACTTGACATCTGAAGTGATTGCTATCGCTGCAATTATTGAACACCACCTTGGTACTTAAAGAAAATTGCAACATAATTAAAAGCAACATGGTGGAGTTTTAACGTGTTGATCCAGACAATCTTCACGACTCAGAATCTGACAACCACAACTTTTCCACCGGAAGAAGAGACACCGAGCGGCAAAGTGATTTAAGGGGTGCATTTACACCCAAGTACATACCTTTGATTGCAAAACCCTCTTCAGCCCCGACAGACTCATTTTTCACTTCTGTCCCGACACCGCTGAGCCCTGCCGTCTCTTCCCTTGCCGCATCATGTCACCTCAGCGCACCAAGTAACTCACACTCATGCTAAAATTAAAGCTCCTTGTAATAAAGCTAAAAATATGACGGCATGCATTTTATCAAGCAGCAGCATGGACAGCAATCCAGTTCCTATTTATTCAGCTGTTCTCCGTCTGCTTGCTTGTACGCGTGGACTGAGGAGGTTGAGGTTCAATAATGAGACAAAAGTCTGGGTGAGAATCAGACTCTTACATGCCTTTAACTAAACTTACAGACAAGTTATTTTTGAGGTGGCTGCAGTAAGTCAAAACCCAGGGTCCAGTTGCAGAAACACCGTTTCCCCAGAGAGAGCTACTCAAAGTTGTTAAGAGCTTAACGCCAATTCAAGGAAGGATTCTTAACTCAAGTGTCTGATCATCACTTGTATCCTTTCTACTGCAGCTCATCATTCACCTTGGATTAAGCGATTCAACATCTTTTTCTTTTGTCTTTTTAAAGCGTTTGGCACTTGATCTCTGAAAAGACCAACACGGAGCGGCGGAGTACAATGTTCAGGATCCACAGGAAGGTCAACAAACAGGTCACCATATCCGGATAGTCCTCACACATTTCCTCTTTTTCTTTAGCTTCATATCCTCACTGTTTATCCTGCATTGTTCCCACAATTATATCGCAAACAATTCAACCAAGCAAGTGCATGTCTAACGCCGACAGTGAATGCATTTAAAATGAATAAAAGAAAGTAAAAGAAACTTTCTATGTGATGCAAACAGACTGGATACAAACAGGATTATGGTGACGGCGAGATCTTGTTTTCATTGAGAGGATCATGCGTATCGGTTTATTGCGGTACTTGTATACATTTCTTTTTATATTGTGGCTTAATTTGACCAAGTCTCACTTTTAAATGAGATTTAAAAAAAAAAAAAAAGTTTCTTTGCATTTCATGGTCTTTTGTGATTCACAATATCTGTACAATACAACCACTGCACTGATATAGCTCATGATTATTTATATTCTGATCAATATTAAGAGTTAAAAAAAACCCAGAGAAATTGGCTTATTTCTCAGTTTGACAAATTATTGCTTCATAAAACAAAAGTTCAGCACTATACTATATTAAAATATAGGAGGAATAGCATTCCATTTCTGTATTTTAAATGTCCAACATACACTTACGATATAAACGACGACTCATTGAACTTCAGTCCTTACACTTCAAACTGATCTTTTCTCATTTTATGCTGTGTCTTGATCCATAACTTCCTGATAAGAGTGCTGACATGTCAGGATCTAGTTTTCCTTTAGTTCAAGTCATTTTCCAAAGTGCGTAAAGTTCATGGGTAAAGCATATTTTTTTTCTCTGTCTCGCTTTTAAAAAAAATACTTTTCGGGGTATCAAGCAGAAAATATAACAGCGGGAATCTATTGCAATAATCTTTAGTGCAAAAAAAAAAAAGTATTAAAATAAAACATTTAGTTAAAAAAACAACTTTGGTGACATATAATCTGTAGATATGCTCATGAAGAAGTTTCGTATCCGTCTTCAAGTCATCTTTCTTTTGAAGAAGTCGTCTCAATTACCGTGTGAAGGTTTGTGTGACCGTCTGTAGGATTTGGTGAAAGTAGCTGATCATTTAAAGCACATTGAACCTGCTGAATCCTTAACACACAACAAATAAGTAAAAGTCAATTTACTATACATTGATAATCGATGTGAGCAACTCTTTCTTGCAATTAGTTGACTTTTGTTTGATTAACTTTCCACACACAAGGTTGGACATTGCATCAAGTCGAGAGTGGACATAAGGATTAAGCTTATCAATGAAGTTAATCTGGTAAAACATTCTCTGTTTTTAATAACATCAGATGGTTTTAAAAAATAAATGTAACAACAAATCAAAAGACATATAACAAGGTCTGCCATGAAAGGTTAGACTATTGTAGTATAAAAAAAAAACAAATAACCATCTTTATCGAATGATAAACAAAAAAAACAAAAACATTCATTTGTGAGTTTTCCTAAACACAGTCGGTTCAACAACAAGTTAAAAATGCACTCGTGGTGTGTACGTTTCCAGTCGTGTTTTCACACGGGAGTGGTGGCAGTGGAATGGTGGCAAATTGCTCACACATCATGAGAATTAACTTGAGTTCAGAGTCTGGTTCAGGGACACTTCAGCAGCGTGAACTGGGGATTGAGCTGCTAACATTGGAAATTAGTATACAAAAATGGCTCCAGCCTCACATGTCTGGTTCAGGAAGGCATGGACGGATTGTCAAGCGGTTCACTTCAAGCGACTGAGATTCGTCCCGGCGTCCAACCGTCAAACTGCCGCAGAGGTTTTGCTCCTAAACGATTTGAGTTCAAGTGAGATTAAATATAAAACAGACCTCGACGTCAAATATATCATCATACTGGCATTTATGGAATCACGCTCACGCACACCGGGGCAGCACTCTGCTTGAGCCAAACATCAGCAGCTGTGGCCGCAGGCCACGCAAATGATTCACACTCATGAAGCCAATAAAACCGAAAGCAGAGACTCTCACAAGAAGAAAAAAAAAAAAAAAATTCTTTTTTTTCAAGTATTTACATGTGAAGCAAAAACAAGAAGAGGAGCTTGAAGTCAAACAATGAGCCATCCTCATCGTGCTCACTCGGTCAGGTCATAAACCAATTCCTAGTTTTCATTAAAAGGAGCATTTCGAGCACAGCTGTTGAAAAATATTCAATATAATTTGTAAAGAAATGAGGGTCTGAATAGACGGAGCATCAGACAGGAGGTAGGTGGAGGGTTTCAACACATCTGACAATAGAAGTAGGGGGATTTCCATTCACTGAAATTATTTCACTCGCAACAATGGAAGTCGAAGAGTTTATCCTTCTCCATCTAGATTTACCACAAACTCCCATCTTTCTAAGAGGCACTTTAACAACATTAACTTCACTCCTCTACAAGAAGTAGACATACTGGATTAACAAATTAGAACTAATCTTTTTTTTTTTTTTTTCCCACCAACACAAATAACAGAAAACCAATAGCTTTTGAAAATGGTGTGAAATAAAAGTTTTTGGAGTGTGTGAATGGACTGAAGTGTAGAAGAGGAGACACAACATCTTCATCAGCTGTCAGGATTGAAAGGCATGATTTTTCTTTTTTTTTTTCTGCCAGTCCAAAAGGCTAACACCAAAACACCAGATTTCAAGCAGTCCAGTAATAGTTGAAGTTTAAAAAAAAAATAAACAAGTAAATAAAAAAAGCACTTAATGTTGTGGTAAAGAAAAGTAGAAAATAGTAGTTTGACAAGCGAGAACAAATATTTAAAAAGTCAAATTGGAATAAGGAAAACACCCAATAATACAAAATAAACCAGTAGAAGCTACAGTCTGCAGAAATAACTAAAAGGACAGAAAAAAAAAAGTGAGAATAGTGGAATAGTTTGCATCATCTAAACAGTGAAATCGCACCTTTAACTCCTTCAGGACACCCAAAGTTTGTGAAAAAAAATGCACCTCTGTTTTTACTACAGCCATCTGTGATTTTAAGACCTCTTGCAGAACTGATCATGTTATCGATAGGAGACCGTGACAGTGAGAGACAGCCCTCATTAAATCGATCCATGTTAGTTGTGAGTCTCATTGATCATCGGATAACCGCTGTGTGCGTTAAATTCCTTGCCCGCGGCTCAGTCCTCTTACCTTGTGGCTTCTCTCCGTCCAGTCACACTGAGTCTCCTCATAACTTTCGCAGTTCGTTAAGAAAAGTTTGGGAGAAGAAAACACTCTCCCCCAGCCCCTCACACTGCAGCAGCTGACTGAGATTGCCAGGAAATCTGAATCCGGTTTCCCCGCCGAGAGGTTTCAAAATAAAAGAATGCCACGTTGTACTTGATTTGATCCCAGGAAGATTTTCTCTGACAATAATGCTTCTACAGCAGAGTGTAGTTATCCAAATAATTTATAGTCACTATCTTACGATATGGAGCCCTAAAGATTATGATGTGTTCCTCACACAGTTCTTATACAGTCTGATTTGGCTTATTTGAAGAGACAAGGTTCATGCAGATGTCCTTTAAAAACTCTCTTTAGTTTTACTTCCAGCTCTTGTCTCACATCAGAATTGGATTTAATCTTTTTAGTTTGCTTTGAATTACATAGTCAGACTCAACTTGTTTTATGCAGGATTTCAGTTTACATTTGGAGTGTGTTGGACTAATAATTTATGTCTAATAATTGTTTTTGACGAATAGCTTTTAATTTTGTTATCATAACTGAAGATATTATTATTCATTCAGTCATGGACAGGTTGCTGAGTCCATCACAGGACAAACACAGAGACACCGGCCACCACACACCCTCATATTCACACCTCGGGGGGTGTTTTTGGACGGGTCAAAGAAACTGGAGTACGTCCACACGCAGGGAGAACATGCAAACTCCACACAGAAAGGCCCATTTGAACCCACAACCTTCTTACTAAAGGATGATCTCTATAGTAGATGTGAATTGTCTTTGTGTTACTCCTCTGAGTGGTGACCTATCAAGGTTGTCCTCCGCCTTGGCCATGTGCCAGCTGAGATAAACTTTAAGACGTCAAATGAAGTAGCAGTATGTGTGACCTCTCTGTTATTTTGATTTCCGAGTCAGTTTTGTTTTGTTTTGTTCTGTTCTGTTTTATCTTGGAGTATAATTGTTGTTGTTATTGTGCTTGTTCAGTTGGCAGATTATTTGTGAATGTTATTGTCTGGGCCGAAATGCCATTCATTGTTTAAACCGTGACGTCTACAAACATGGTGAAAATATAAAACGGGAGGGATGAAGTAGGTGAGGCGTGGTTTTATTTGATATTTTGTCTAAAAACCAGACAAACTTTGCAACATAAAGCTCAAGACTGAAATAAAGTCAGTGTTGGGATTTTATATTTCCCACTGACTGCATTCACTTGTATGTGTTCTAATATGTCCCTTATATGTGTTCTTGCTTATTTTAGTTTAATTATCCTGTCTTGTTGGCGTATTTGTGAAGCTTCATTATCTTCTGTGTAAATCCAAAACCTGCTTGTGCTGTTTACATTATGCTGCATTTGCAAAAAGAGACATTTTCACAACATGATTTTGATTCCACTGCATGTTTTTATTTTATTCAGTGCCTGGACTTTTTAGGCAAATTGCACAAGAAACGACTGTTGCGTGCTGTTCCTTTGAAGGCAGCTTGGCGTCTCCTTTGCTCACATATGAGAACTTGACGAAGTACGCACAAGTCTGAGTCCGTGATTGACAGGTCTATCATCCATTCAGAAAGCAGATCTTCAGCCAACACGAAATTGGCGTCACAGGGTGGGACTCGTGGGCTGGTATGGTCAAATGGCGCCAAAGTGATGGAAATGTCTCATGATCATGAATAATGACAGTGAATCTTGAGGGCGTTTGTTTACGAATATCAAAAACATTACCTGCACCATATGTTTATGATATATTCGTTTGTTTTTTCTATCTGAAAAAGTGAAAAAATATGTATGTATGTATGTATGTATGTATGTATGTATGTATGTATGTATTTATTTATTTATCTGTCTATTTGTCTATTTATTTATATATTTATTTATTGGTTTGTTTGTTTGTTTGTCTTGTTTTTTTGTTTTTTGGTTATAGATTGTTATAAAACAGTCATCATTATATCTTTAAGAAAATCAACAACTGATCCGAGAGAAATAAACACAGAAAAGCTGTATTTCTGGCCAAACAGCAGCTGAGGGCGCTATTGCTTTTTAAATTGTATCACTGAACTGCAGTACCTGAAATATACTCAATACCCTGCAACACATGACTCCCCAACAAACGTTTAACTCAACAGTAAAGGCTGTAATATACAGTTATATGGACCTTTTCATTTATTAATTTCTTTTTATTGTGTAGTCACACATACTTCAAATATTTAAAGATGCATTGAGGAAAACTTAGGTTTTGTTGTGTGATCTATATTTTTAGTTACATTATAAATACCTGTGTCATCATTGCCATTGATCATAATAACAACATTTTACAACAAATAATAAAATGTTGGCTGGTTGGTTGGTTGATTTAGCTTATGAGTTGGTTGATTGGCTGGCTCCATTAAAGAAACCATTCTCCCTAAGCATTTGAAATATCACAGTCTTCCACCTGGTATGTCAACTTTTTGTGGGGCTTGAAATCTATTAGCCGAACCATGTCAATAAATGATGTTGCTTCAACTCACTTACTTTTGTTTTTGCGTCGTCATAAAAAAAAAAATGAAACATCTTTTTGAGTCTTGGTTTGACTAAATGAGTACAAATGACTTCACAGATGCTCCCTGCTGAGCATCAGACAGGAAGGCTGCAACCTCCCGTGACCAGAGAGAACAATGCACGCAGGTCATGGTGACCCAGCATGAACAACAGGACGCCACAAAAATGAACTAGTGGGCAACATGACACTGAGAAAACATCGCTCACAGACACAGGCCTTCACAGGAAGAACAGCAGATTCATCAGTTTAAACCACTCAGACATCAAACTGCTCCACCCGTATAAGATTCTTATAAATACTAACTATCTGCATGACGGTTATGTTGTGAGAGGATGATGTTTTTCAAGAAATAGTCAAATTCCGTACTTTTAACTGCTGCTTTGTGTCGATGTTGACATACGGATGATACGCCAATCTGTGAAACCAGATGATACTGATCAACTTGTCAAATCAGAAGCTTGTCTTAAAGACAGAAGCCTTAGTGAGATATAATGTTTTGCTTCTTAACTCAAATGACAATGAAATTACTATATTTGGCTCAAAACATCTGAGGGAGAAACTACCTAAACGTCTAAACACTGGAAGGTATTACTTTGACATTCAGGACCAATGTGAAGAAGCTTGGAGTTAATTTTGATCCTTCAACTCACACCTTTACCAAGTCTCCAGGACGGCTTATTTTCACCAGTATAAAGTCTCTAAAATCAGCAACGTGTTGGCTGACAGTAACTCTGAACTAAACCAATACGTGCATTTGTTACTTCCAGAGTTGCTGTCTTACTGGAGGTTCCTAGGTTTTCTAAAAGTTGAGTTACAGCTGGCTCAGGCCACCCTGGAACATTTTTTCATGAAGCTCCCATAGGTTATGTTCTGCCCTGCGGAAATCAAATTATTGTTCCTAGTCGGACCGCTTTCAGTGACGGAGCAGTTGTGCGGTTGTGAAATTTAGATTATTATTTTGCTAAATAATTATTCTTATTCTTGAATAGATAGATAATTTCACTGGTTTTAAGCAGTTATCTTGTAAATTTACTGTTTCCGTCTCATGGTGGCTACCAGTTTTGTTCTTTTCTGTTTTAGTTTTTTTCATTGCAGACCTCAAGTTGCCCGAGTGGCCTCACTTCTCAACCAAAACAATCACCCTGGCTGGGCTAAGCATCCAACAAAAACACCCCCCTCCGCCTGGATCTCTGCCACCACCAGACTTCGAGGGCCCCAATTGGCCTCACCTCATCCCCAAAACACTCAAACTTGCTAAAATCCCCAAAATACATAAAAAATAAGTCTTTGTTCATGAAAAATTACAACGCTGACTTCAAAATGGATATTAAGTGTTTATCTACGCTAGGGGTGAGGTGGCTTTCAAAATAACAGTCTGTTTCTTCAAAACTACACATAAAACTTTAAAAATTGATATTCAGGGATTCGCTAGATTAGAGCGTAGTTGGCTTTTGAAGTAAAAGCCCCTCCAGTTTTCAAAATAAAATTTTTATTTTTATTTTATTGTATTATTGCTTACTCTTTTTTTTTTGTTATTATTATTAGTCTATTTATGCAAAACACTGGTTTTCGTGGCAGTTGTTTGTGGTCTACAAATAAAGCTGACTTGATTTGACTACAATTAGGCCCCTTGACCTTAATAACTGCGCCCACTAGATGGTGCCTTCTGCTATACTTTTGAAATCACTGCAACAAATCAAGAGACTAACTGGAATACACACAGAGAAGAAAGTGATTGAGTGTGATGGACCACACAGATTGAGGAAGTTGCAGTTTTTTGGTAGAGGAAAGAGCATTTTATAGCTTCTTTTGCTTGCAATCGGCCTCCCCTCCGACCAGAGACACACTGAACAAAATAAACACCTCAGGGAATAGAAGCTACAACTATTAGGAAATATTCTTTCCAAATGTAATAAATGACAAAGACACAAATGCTTCTGATTATGTTAACAGTTAACAGTTTGTGTATAAACAGCAGTTTTCAGAAGAGAGAAAAGGATGCACTAATCATCTTTTTCAACTGAAATTTAGAAAAATACATTTTCTTTATATGTAATTGAGTAATATTCATATGAATTCAAGTGAACATCTAAAAGCACTTGATTACTTTTCTGTTTGAATGATCTTTTGTTTAAATTGTAGTAGAAATTCTTGTAGAAAACAGCGTAACCCGTTAAGTTGAACTTTCAGTAAGTTGTTCTGAACTCACTAAGGATTCAATTTTGTGGTGGTTTGGTCCCGCTGAGTCCTTTCTGCTACCCGCACAAAGCATGGCAAAGTCCAATTACAATGGTAAATTAAGCATTGTGAAATAATTCTACCAGATTATGATTTAATATTTTTCAGAGGCCACACAGTTCAAGTTTCATCTCTGCTTCTACTTCAGAGGTCAAAAGGGCAACAAGGCCAACATGCTTCATGTCTCAGCTGGACAATTTTTGTTCCAAGACAAACAGCATGAAGAAGAAAAATGAACCCTGAAGGGGGTGGGGGTAATCGTCTAGTTGTATTTTCTGAGGATTATGAAGTATGGACATAAGAACACAACAATAAAAACAGACAGACAGATACATTTATTGATTGATTGAATAATTTATGTACCACAGAAAAGGAACAAAATTGCCATAGTAACATGAATACACATATGTGACATAAATAAAGAAATTAGTATACAAATATATAAATATCCATAAAAATAAATTACATAAAACTACGATCATAATATATAAAAACGTATTAAACAGCAATTAGTTTATCATATGGCATCATAGTTTGTTGGCTCAGCAAACCTGTTTTAAAAGATGATATTAATTTGTTAGATTTATCTTAATTAATAAAATTACATACATCACATATTGTAACAATATTGTGTAAAATATAATAGAAAGTTGATTACATTTTGTAGTTTGTGTAAAAATGCTGAAAATACTTTGTTCTGTTATGTTCACTTTAAAAAAATGTAGATATGTTTTGAAAAATCAAATATAAGTCGTTATGTAATGCATGGAAGCAAATCTGTGGTCAAATGTAACAAGTTGGTAACTATGTTTTTTTACATGTTACAGTACATTGTTGTTTGTCAATAAAAACAAGAAAATAAATGTAAAAAAAAAAAACTAGCCATCTGTGATGATCAACTTTAATAGTTTTAGCAAGAAGGAGGCAAGAAGTGTCTAAAGGCAGCAAAAGAAAAGAGTCCAAAAGCACAGTGAATCCAAAACATTCAAATAAAGACATGGTAAACGATCACACACACAGCGGGAGCGCAGACAGGAAAGACAAGTGCACATTTACAGAGACAAGACAAGAAGAGACAAAACAGGTAAGACACTCAGACTTTACGCAGACACAGAAGGGGATCTGACAAATCAGATGGACAGTCATACATACAAGACATTTTAGAGATGATAACCTTTGGCATGTAGGATGAAACCAGAGTAAACTCATGCACGCACATAGAAAAACATGCAAACTGTCATTGGATGGCCCCCAAAGCTTAGAATTGAACCATAATGGGGTTTTTTTTTTTTGTTTTGTTCTGTTTTGTTTTTTAAGGCAAGAGGTAATCACAAAAATTCACTCTCCAGGATTTATTCTGGTTAAACAAGAAAGTTTGTAGTGAGAATTCTTATTTTACAGTAAGTTATTATTATTGTCAATGGATGAACAGAGTAATTGGTTAAAGACCGCTTATTACTTTACAAGTGTAAAAAGAACAAGCTGCTGTAAGTCTTAATAACCAACTTACAACCATCAAAACTGATGGACTTGATTCATAATGCATTTTATGGTTTTAATTTGGCTGCATTATATTCCTTAGATATTTTTGAACACAGTTCATTATATCAGTAGTATAATGACAACAAATATGATTTTTACTCAATATTTTTCAATGTAATCGAATGAAAAGCTAAAAGGAAGATCCACATGTTCAGGTGATATTCACACCTCTATGTTTTGTCTTAGGAATGTTATCGTTGCTTATTTGTATTGCAGGTTACTTATGTAAAAGTGACTCCCGTCGGGGCAGTGTTTCACAGAATACTTTGAAAAGAAAAAAAAAAAAAGAAAAACCTTTGTACTTACTAACTGCCCCCAGAGGGGAAAAACAAAGCCGTCAGCCAAACACGGGTTTGCTCTTTATCAGAACAATAAGCTGTACAATCATTTCCCCTCCAGGCAGCGAATGGTTCTGACAGGATGGAGATGGGAGGATACCTGTCCATCAGTTCAGAGTACGCGTCAAAGTCCAAACACGCTGGCAGCAAAACATGTTTTCTTTACTGCGGCCCTCGGAGAGAGTCCACATAAGGCCAACAGGATGTAGTCGTTGACACATTTGCATTAGTCGTGAGGCATTCAAGGACAGAAACGTGATATTTGTAGAGCGGGAAACAGAGTTACGTACTTCACAGTTTATGCCCTGTGTCGTAAATGATGGCTATAAGTAATATTTTATTTTCTGCAATGTGTTTTTCGACATAAACGCAAGTGTTGTGAAGGAGATTATAAAGTTTCACCACTTCTCTTGAAGTAAGAACTGATGTTTATTGTGAAGAAAGAAACATGGTTATAATAACATATATATCAGGGAGTTTGCTATTCTGGAAAACTTTTGTAAAGCTTAAGAGCTGCTGTCTCTCTCTTCTGCTTACTGAAGCATATTTTAGAATTAGCGAACAGTCAGCATTATCATGTCATTGCTACATCATACACGTTACAATGGCACCTGTTTACTGGAGTTCAGCCCTCAACTAACGCAATTCTCATGACAGCAATATGAAATACATCCGATTGTAAGTTACATCCCGGTGTTCTCTGCATTATAGCTAAGTCCATATGTCTTCAAGATTATAGAGTATCTCTCTAATGTAACTTCAGCTTAGTTAGTGGCTTGTAGTGTTTTAGTTATTTTTACTACCCTGTTGAATCATCCACCCATCCATCCATCCATCCATCCATCCATCCATCCATCCATCCATCCAACTGAACCCAGCTGTGTGGAAGGCTGTATACACCCTGAACTGTCTATCACAGTGTAAACACACACACACACACACACACACAAACATTCATGTCTCGAGGGCAGGTTTAGTCACCATTAACTAAACCTGCATGTTTTGGATGAGGGGAGGAAACTGGAGTACTACACCACTGTATGGCTGCGTATGTGGACATAAATAAAATCTGCTTTCAAATTGACTTTAAAACAGAGACAAATCTTAGATCAACAATTGGATGTTGTTCAGCCATGCTCAGCCGCGCAGAGTTTGTCCAGTGGTCAGTTTTTTGTCCTCACAGATGTCTGTGATTAGAGAAATTACACATGATCATGATGCGCCGGTAACCTTTTGTCCAGAAACACCAGGAGATTTACATTTCTGCAACGAAAAACTGCTGGCAGCTAACACTCAAAAAGAGAACTGAAAGAAGCGTGGCACTTTGCATGTTTTTTAAATTAAGCAAATAAATAAATGTAGAAAATTACAGTAGACAGTAATCTATTATAAATGCCTCTGAAAGGTTCCTCTATAATCGCGGCAGACAGCCGTATAATTTTCTGAGGAGCATGTGAGCATTTCCTCTTGGTTTGGACAATCCTCGGGCTCTCCTGCTGGTTTCTGGGTGAAAGGTGAGCTGTGCGAAAGAGCAGCGTGACCTGTTTCGGAGCGGGTCACGGCCAAGCAGAGCGTTAAGTAATGAGATGAACGGCGCAATGAACCAATGTGTAAACAGACTTCTGTTCTGAAAGCGAGGTTAATATCTGGGTAATGTTGGGACAAAAAAAAGGTCATCCAAGATTTATTTTAAGAAATAGAGCAGAGGGCGAGGATGTGTTTGTATGTCTACCGTGACAGCACTGAGAACTGCCATGTTTAAGGTGAATGTACAGCTTTTATAGAATAAAGTTGAAAACGGCTGTCAGTATCAGACATACATTGGACGAAGGGGATTTGTGACTCTTATACATGGTTCTACAAACTACTAGAGTGTAGTCGAAACATATATCAACCAAAAATGGAGCTAACACGGCGTATACACTATATTGACATTTTATTACAATTTTTAACTGATCAGCATTTTGGTTTTGTTTTTTGTTTTTTTAAGCCATATCAGCTGATTGACTCTATTGATCCATTTCAAGCTTTTTAAGACATTTTAGTGGTTTCAGTTGTTTTAAACAGTTTTGTTGTATCAACAGTGAGTTTTATCTGGTTTATCTGGTACCATTTTTAGCAGTGTAAGACATTTTTGAGGTTTTAAGTGTTTTAAGTAATTTGAGCTTTTTTTGGGCCCATTTAACAATTTTTAGCATTTATTTGTCATTTCAACACTTTTAGATGATTTTGATATTTTTGTGATTTTATTTCATTCATTTTATTTATCTGTTTTAAAACATTTTAGTATATTGAGCTACTCAGACAATTTTACAGATTTGACTTACTTTTGATCATAAAAGCAAACTAGTCTTCCATGTTCCTTATAAGCTTTTCTTATAAGCTACTTTTCTCTATGTTTTTCCCCAAGCTTTAGGTGTTGATGGAAGCACAACATTTCTCACCTTCAGTGGAAGGAAGTGATCAATTGAGGCAGATTTTAGTTAAACTTTATGAAAGCCTTTGTCACAGTGTAATTATTTACGCGTGATTTTAGGAGAGTGACATGGAGGCACGACAGAGGAACTGTAGAGCCACATGTGGCTCCAGAGCCGTGGATGACAGACCCCTGTTCTATTAAAAGTCTATATTTGGTTTAGAGACGTGGTGCGCAAAGATCACAGTCGAAAGTCCCGGAAAACTAAGTTTAGGTGAACTCAAAGGTTTTCTCATGGACTTGAACTCAAAGCTGAGAGTTGACTCTCCAGCATGACGTGTTCAAAACCAGAAGCCAAAGAGAAAAATGTATATTATTTTTGGATATCAAGTATGGCTTAATGAGTGAAGGCGCCCTCGGATAGCCTCACTCTGTGTGCCACATTCCACTTAGTTTCATGTAGATAAATTAAACTAACTTATATTTGAAGGAAGAAAAAAAAAAAAAAAAAAACAAGATTCATGATAGATGCTACAAAGAAAGGCAAAACCAATCAACCAATCAAAACAGCTGATGCTACACATGGACATGAGCCTACCAATACAAAACTTGTCCTGGCACCTGATGTTGGAAGCTAAAGGCAACTCACCTGCCAAATCACGTCTCAGGAAATATCATAATTTCCATTGCAAATACGCGCAATATAAATTCCTCACAGAGGGGATAAGGTATAAATCTTTGGAGACTGACTTCTAAACCATCTTCTTTATGCAGATAATCTTGTCATTATGTCACCGTATTAGGCTGGGTGACAACAACCGCTTGGAGTCTGCTGGGATGTTGCATAATGGCGTCAAATACCTGCATCGTTTACAACTCTTCCTACATTTTAATCTTACTCTCTGTCGTGTATATTTGTGAGCACCGTAACACTTTATTTACCACCTTCTAACTCTTTGGAAGTGAGCTTCATTTTGTGGACAAAGTCAAATACCTCGGTCATGTGATCAGGAATGATCTTTGTGATGATGAGGACATACAAAGACAATATTGCAAGTTATGTACACAAGCTAACAGGCTGACATATCAATTTTGCACGTGTGCTGATAAGGTAAAAATGACCTTATTCAAAGCCTACTGCATGCCACTGAACACTGCCCACTTACAGTGTGTTTGATATTGAAGGTCCCACAGTGGATCAGTGCCACACACACACAAAAAACAAAAAACCTGTCCACTCTCAATGCTGCTACCACAAATCTTGTATTTCAATTAATGAACAGAGTGGAGCTGTCCAAGAATTAAATAATAAAGGTTTTAATCAGACCAAATGAAAGCAGTGTCCGGTACACATCTGCAAATTAGAGTGTTTATTTAGGTTTTAATTTTCTATTTTATTGCTGTTGTCTGATGACGACGACGACGACGACGACGACGACGACGACGACGACGACGACGATGATGATGAACTCACCTGAAATAGATGGCCCCTGGATCAGAGGGGTCCAAAACTATGGCCCGCAGGCTGACCGTGACCTTTAGCTCATTTTGAATCGTAAAAAAAAAATTATCATGAAATACGGCCGACTCATGAAACCTGGACTTGACGTTTATGAGTTTGTTGAGGTTCAAGACAAGTCAGAGCTTGCCAACAACATGAGGCAGAGCATATTCTGGTTTGAACCACAAGCCCAAATGAAAACAACTCAACTGCTTTCAAACCCCAGATTTTCAGTTAAGTTTCAACTGAGGTCCAACACTATGTTTCAACAAGGAAACATTTGATTTCCGGGTGATGACTCCTTTGACAAAAAAATGGTGGAATAAAAGAGAAAAATACAAATAGTAAATTAGTTCAATTTCAGTCAATCTATGTTATATAATTCACTTATAGTAAGTGCACATTTTTGTTGTTGTAGACATTTATTATGGTAAGCGCAAAGAAGAAAAATAAACTCAAAAATTATCGTAGTTTGACATTTCGTTTCCAAAGGATTTGATTCTCAATTTAAAAGTGAACAAACATGTCCAGCTATTTCAGCAACTCATCAATGATGCTGTCACTTTATTATTTAACACATAGCTCCACCTCTGATGTCTGTTGTTAAGAAGTTCAGAGAAGAGGGTGATGTAACATTGCCTCTGGGATTGAAAGACAAAGTCTGTCTTTGAAGGACAACATGGAGGATTGGCAGATCAGTGCAGGATTTCATGCAAGAAAATGTGGGATTGAGTTCAGCGAAGAGAAAAAAAGTAAATATTTGTAACAAGGATATGTTTGAGAAGCGAGCAGATATTGACTCACTTTGTTGTTGCAGTTCAACAAGCAGTTTGATTAAACCTTTGTCTTTGGTGGTGAACTGAACAGACAACAGCCACATTCCTCAGAAAAGCTTTGAGCAAGTATATTCCCTCTCTGCAATGGTGATTTTTTTTTTTTTTTTTTTTTTTTTTTTTTACCTTTGGCTTTCATGGTGGATTTTTACATTGTGTTAAACTAATTTCTTTTCAACAAGAGATTTTACCCTCGATGTATTGACTGACTGTGTAACTTTAAAACACCGACAGTGATTAGTTGTACGCCGACAATGATAAAAACATTTTAAAAGATTTTTTAAAATAATAAAAAAAAGTTAACTTACCCAAAGAAATAAATTACCACTTTGGATAACTCTAGAAAAAGAATCTTCATCTTCTTCTTCTTCTTCTTCTTCTTCTTCTTCTTCTTCTTCTTCTTCTTCTACTTCTTCTTCTTCTTCTTCTTTTATTATTCATTTTGTTGTTGCTCATAGTAGTAGTAGTAGTAGTAAAAGTAGAAGATAGGGCATCTTGTAAGTCATCACCTCTTACTCAGCATTAGACCAAATCTCACTGCAGTAACAATGAATTCAGCATCCTGTGATGATGAATATCTAAAATGACAGTTAAAACTTTGACCTGTTGGTGTTTTTTCAAGGCAAATAGGGAATCACTAAAGTCAGTATGATTACTCTTTTTGCAAATATGAAATGGCGTTTGATTAAAACTCAACCTTCATCTACATCACAAAAACAATAGTTGCTACAGAACCACAGATAAATTACTTCACTTTATTTTTCAGCTTAATTCAGGCGGATGATCCCCCAAGTTCAAATTTTTCGGGGATTTTGTTCACAATTCAAACACTCAGAGTTTTACAGGAGCCATTAAAGTTAATTAACACTGTAATGAAAGCAAGAAAAGCCAAAGACAGCCGACACAAAGCCAAACTTCAGCTGACAAGTCCACGCTTGTATTGCTCTCTTTGATCTGCGGTACAACGCCTTGAGGAAACAACACTTCTTTCTAGGCTAAAGTGCAAACTGGAGATTGTTAAAAAAAGAAAAAAAAAGGGGGAAAAAAGATCCCAAAGCAAGGGGGGATGTAAGGATAAAGACGCCGTGAGAGGAGGGTGGAGGAGGGTGAATCTGGGTAAAAGGTCGGTGATGAAAATGAATGAATGGGGAATCAACCTTTGGATTGTAAATAACCGCTGCTAATGAATCCCCCATGACATCAACACATGAAGCTGTGCAACCTTTCACCCAGATTTCTGTTTGACTCGACGTAACAATGTCAAAAAAAAAAAAGAAAGAAGAAGAAGCGGGATCCTGACAAAGAACAAGACTTTGTTTAGTATATGCTGCTGGAAAAAAGTGTTCAACGAAAATATATTGAAAAACATTAAAAAAAAACAGTGAAAAAGAAAAAATACATTTGATCAATGCGTCTTGTTTTGAAATGAATGCATTAATAACAAGCGCAGTCAGAGATCTCTGACGTCCGCCGACTTTGACGTGGACACAGAAGGAAAGACATATTAACCGCATTGTAATTCTAATTTTCATCTGGACTCGGTTTCCATGAAGGTAGTATCTTGCCAATTGGTACATGTATGAATGATGCAAACCAACTATTATAATTCCCACTGTGAAATAGCATGCCATTGGACCAGATGCTAAAATCCAAATTTGACACTTCTAAATTGTAATGGAGTTTGCCATCGCTTCTTATGTGGTCAAAATTTGGTGAAGATCTGTCATGTGCTTTTGACGCGATCCTCATTTGAGACCCCAGAAATTAAAATCCGGATCCAGTAATCAGATCCAGATTCAGATCCATATCCAGATCCGGATCACTCCCAAAATTTAATGGAGTCATCTGGAGCCTAAGATCCATCTCTGGTGAAAATTTGGCGAAGATCCGTTTAATATTTTTGACATCATCCTGCTAAAAGACAGACAGACAGACAAATAAATAAAGGCGAT
>OMNM01040900.1:6777-22558 GCA_900302745.1 Parablennius parvicornis
AAACAAACGCTGAAAAAAAAAAAAAAAAAATGTCTTTAGCGTAGCGACACCACACTGAGACCTGAGCTGAGATATCGGTGACGCTGCCATGAAATCTTGCGACTTCGTTGCTCAAAGCTGTGCTGTCAGGGTGAGTTTGTAAAAACATGCATAATGTAAACCGCTACGTGTGAATTTATTTTGGTACTTTTCATTGTATTTTGCATCAGAAAGTTTAATTAAAATTTGCTCTATTTTGAGATTGTGGTCATTTTTAGAAGTAATTGTTTTTCTTGTGATTTTGCTTTACTTTTGTTTACCCCACATGTCCGAAATAAACTAAACTAAACTAAACTATGACTCTATGTTAGTGGTCTGGCTCACTCAAGGTGAATTTGGTCGGTACGCGGGCCCTGAACTCAAATGTTTGACACCCCTGGTTTATTTCAAACTATTTGTGTTCTATCTCAATCTGAGAAAGGCACAGGATTATTTTTCAAAATACACGTGATAGCATTTTACCCCCATGCTTAGAGTTAAACATTATGAACTCTTAGCTCTGTGTCTTCTGGGGTCTTTGATTTCAGAACTTGTACTGCCAGAAAGAACTGAGAGCTCTGTTGACAAAGCAGGTGAGGAAGAGGCTTGGTAAAGATTTGGGCTCTGGCTGTGGAATCTCGGTGTCTGACCTGGAAACCAGGTGAAATAACGTCTTTTGTTTTAGATGATGAAATAACTGACATTGATTCACGCTCATTTAAGTGAATAACATTCCTCCTTTGTGTTGTTAGCACCAGCGGTTCAAACAGCTCAGATTCAGATGGACTCCCGGTTCATTTACTGAACCAGCCAACGACCACCACACCACGGGTATGAGTCCCATTAACATAATGTCCAGTAGTACGGTGTTTCCATGCTTTATTACAATTACATTACAATTGTTTAAAAACTGACTTTGGATCGAGCAGTTTATCATATCCTCCTGATTCCTGCAGCAAACTCCAGTGAAGAAGAAGAAGAAGAGACGCTTGAGGAGTCGTAGAGAAAGAAACAAGCTGCTGTCAGACAGGGAGAAGAGCAACCTTCACTCTAAGGTCCAGCAAATCCACATCGATGATAAAGTAAGACTCAATGACATACTGATATGTGTCCTCACACCAGGCATTAATGTGTTAAAGAATGTCCTGTAATGGTTAGTGCACCGTCTCTGCAGAACTTTAACTCACCTCATGACGACTCGGGTAAAAAGAGCGTCCTTGTCAAGCCTGAAGGACGACTCAGGAGGAGGTGGCGGGTATGAAATGGATGTGAATCGATTTACACGACGGATCCAATTATGAAAATAATTAATTTCAGATATCCTGAGCTGCTCCGGTTCACAGACTCCCTCTTGTGTGTCTCTGTGCAGTCAAAAGGCCTCATTGGAAACGCAGGGATCCCTCCCACTGATACCCACCCTGGAGGAGTCAGCCTGGTGACACTGGTGCAGGCCTGTGAGCCCGTCTCGGTACGGACGACTCACAACGTCCAGTCATTCTCTGTTTTAACTCATTTAGTCTCTGTTTTTTTACTTATTTCCACCTATTTGATTCATAAAGTTCTGCACCACTGTTTTATTATGTGTGTTTTTGTTGCTAGTCCTGCAAGATCCAATGCATCTTTGATGTAAATTGTCAGATCTAATTTAATCTAATCTAATCTAACACCTGGATTGAATCCTCTCAGTAAATCATTGTATCGTTCAGGAATAACCTTTATGTTCAAATCCATAAAGCTTTATATGTTGCATTGTAAGTTATCTTATCTGAGACTTCCTGTCAGTCATGACATTTTCTCTGCGACTTGGAAATCAGGATGTAGTACAGGGGTGTAAACATAAAGCCCGTGGGACCAAGCTGGCCCTGAAGAGGCTCCGACCCGGCCGAACCCCTGAGGAAAGTGCAAAAATGTCAAAGATTTTTTGAAACAGAGTTCTTAAGAGACACAACACAGCACTGAGAGCCGAGCTCAGATGTCGCTGATGTTTCGTCATTTCAAACTAGCTTTAGTCTCAAGGCCACGCCATCAAGGTGAGTTTGTAAAAAAAAAACAAAAGCACACAGCACCAGCTATTGGACATTTTATTAGGGGACATTTTATTGCAATTAGTACCTGAACATTAAAATTGAAATGTGTACTTGGGATAGTTACATAAAAGTAAATGTCACAGAGATTTATCACATTTGCAAGTTAAGAAATTATATAACACTGTCATCCTTAGTTTACTAATTTAACTGGAAAAGAACAGGAAGTACTTTTAAGAGGAAATTCTTCACTTCAAATGTAAATCACAATGACTTCAGTGTATTGATGAAACCAAATATTAAACACGTCTGCTGGAGAAAATGATCTTCATAGAGACGAGCTCCTTGTCTGTTTGAAATCCCGAGTTTAATCGATCTGTGGATCGACGACAAAGCACTGCTGACACAGGTTGCCTTCATCTCTTCAGAACATATTGGGGATGTTTCTAGTTTGTTTGTTTTTTTTTGTTTTTTTTCCAGAATCCTTATCCGGAGCAGATCAGTGCTCCAGACCGGCGGAACTGGGCAAAAGCTTCTCCGTGTGTCAGCACTTCGCCTCACAAGGGTAGGGTTCGTACCCACGGAAGGGCAGAATATCTTATAGCCATCGAGGCATCGGAACTGAACAGCCTCGTTTCCGCAGGAGACGCGGTCGGGGACACGAGACGGTGGCGATGTCCGTCTCAGCTGCTGCAGCTGAGTGCTTTCCTTCTTCCTTCTCCAAACTGCTCGCACTCAAAACACCAACAGCGTCACAGCAACCGACAGCGCAGCGCTTCCTATAAAGTCTACGGAGGTCCGTCTGGATCGGAAACGTCACCTGCTCTCGGTGTATTCTGTTTAATCTTTAATCATCTGTGACGATTGTTATTTCTCTCTCTCTCTCTCTCTCTCTCTCAGGGCTGTCGCCTGCCTCGACATCGCCCCACAGGTAAACTTCCAAAATGAAATCCGTAAAGGGAACACTGTGGGAGCGCCGGGCCGAAGGGTTGACCGCCGAGAATCCAAAGACGATTCAGAGCTGCTCCGTTTCTTCCGTCGCAGGTCTCCTTCCCTCGTCCACGTCCAGACGCTTCCAGATGTGGTGTCACCAAAGTGCCTGCTGTCAAGCTTCAACGCCGTCAAGTTCAGCGGGCACATTTTTAGAGACCGAAGCACTCTGCGGGTTTCAGAACGTTACCTTGTCACTGACGTTTCCTCCGTTGAAGGAAATAAGACCAACCACCAGAGAGAGGAGCGGGAATATTTATCAAGAGGTTCTTATGGAACTTGTAACATACTGCCGTTTTCATTTTGCTTGATACGATTCTAATTTGTAGAGGGGTCTTCACCTCTTTCACCTCTGTTTCTGTTCAGTGGTCAAACCGCTGCTGAGGTGTGAACCAGCCACGGAGCAGATCCAGAAACACAACGCGCCTCTGAAAGAATCCGAAAATGTATTTGCGCCTTGGCCGAGGGACCCGGGAGGAAAACAGTTAATACACTTTTAACTTTCCAGAAGAATTCCTAATTGGCATTCCAAATTTTTTATGAACTGCCTCTTGTCATCTTTTCATTTTCACCAGATACAAAGAATCTATAAAGGACGAAAGACACTGTGATGTTTTACCCCCCTTGTCTAAGCCTTCAGCCCTCCCGCAGCCACAGAGGGAATCACTCAGTGGGCTTCAGCCCAAGGACACCGGGTGCCACCGGTCCGGGGAGCGGAGCCAAACAACACTCAACAAACAATCACAGGCCAGAGCTTTTACAAAATGAACCGTACTCATGGGCTTGATTCTCGAACAAGCGATGTGTCAAGTTTCTGGCCGATTAACAACTTCAGCCAGTGTGCAGAACACGAAGGAAGACTTTAAACTCATTTGTGGATCACTGGAAATATTGATTATTGAGAATACCATGTGAAGCTCTTTGTGTTACGAAATGTATGAAAAGTGCTATATAAATAAAGTTTGATTTGATTTGATTTGATTTGATTTGAATATTGTTGGATATAAGAGACCTGACTCCTGATAGCAATTGATAAAAGTAGTAGTTCTTCAAGCACTCCGACGCAGCGCATTGACCTCAAATCAAAGAATACACAGGTAGTATGCCATGTGTGTGTTGTTTATTGTGAAACTGGAACAAAACAATACCACTGGCTGTGATTGAAATAGAAAAATACATATATTAAAAATATTTCTTTTAATTAACAATAAAAGTAACAGGCACAAACACATGAAGGGGAAGTGACAGGATATTCGAAGCTACACTTTCACTCAATCGTTTGGAAACCAAATTCTCTGTGCCTCAGGATGTCCCTGAGCGCTGCAAAGCCACAGAAGACCTGCAAACGCAAAGAAGAGAGAAAAGACACCTTCACAATCAACACACGATAAGTACAACCTCACAAAAACGGCGCGCAAAGTGAACATGCCAGAACACAAACTAGTATTTGAGCTGAAAGTTGTCGTACCTGTGTGAGGATGAATATAGTGAGAATAATGTGGACGCTTCTCTCCAGGGGCAGGATGAGAATGGCTTCATTAAACAGTTGAAAGAGGATAAGCGGAAACTGCAGGAGGACGGTCAGCAGCCAAAATCCAGCCAACTCTGGGAGCTTCCATAAACACAAACATTACATATAATATGAACTTGAATGTGACATTAACCATAAGTCAGTCTGAGAGAGGGGTTACCTTTTCTTGTAGATTCCCAGTGTAACCAAGGTAGAGTCTAATGGCCTCAATCAAAGTCATCAGACAAAGGATGGTCACAAGGATGAACTTGTAGTGGTTTCCCAAAACATTATACTGGAAGAAATGACAAAAAACCCTGCTGAAATATAGTTTTTTTCATGGTGAAATACTCCAATACTTGTTTTCTCATCTAATATTGTTCTTTTTTTAACATTGATTTTCATGCTTCATGTGAAATGTGCAGGTGAATACTGATTCTTCTTCTATCAACATATTTGCCTATTCGGGGTTCAGTGGATCATCTTTTAATGTCTGCAGTCGCCTCTATCCTCCTTTCTCGATACCAATCACCAATGACACTATCCTGGCTGCAGATTGCAACGTCTCCATCTTGATGTTTAACCTTTGGTAGAGTTGAAACACATCAGCAAAGAAACACCAACAAACCCGAGAAGAATTAAACATTGTAGAGGGAGCGTGTTTGTGCCAAAATGTCACCTTAAATCTCACCTGAGTGACATGTGCTGAATTTATCCTCCATGAATAAACATTAAATTCTCCCACAGTGAAAGAACAGACTGCAGTCACATTGGAATGTGGTTACATGGGTTCATTTTTAGGATCTTCGATAGTCATGTGGTGCTGAATAAAGAGATTTATGCAACTTCGTCTTATTCTAATAACAAAGGAAAGTGTTTTACACCAACAATTTAAAAGGTTAATTGCAGAGACACTTATTTACCTTATTGTTATTTACCTTTAAAGTTAAAAACAAGCCAATATATGAACAACTATCATGGTGCTTTGACACTTGATGAACATGAGCTTGACACATTTGCTGTAATGTACTCATCCATAATCGTATCAATCCAGTATTTTGTATTTGTCAGAGGTATAAGACTCCTCCTCCTTTTAAATTTCATATGTTTATGGCTGGTTTTAAAGCAGAGGAGGTTTGTTGTTCTCCTCCACTTTCCCTCATTGTCTCACCTTGAGGTGCAGCGTTACAGTTTCACTGATCCACCAGCAGGGGAAGAACCACATGTTAAAGTACAGAGACATCTGGAGTGGGAGGCTGGACAAAAGCCGTTTGTCTGAAGGCAGATAGAAAGAGACAGGCAACACAATTAGGGGGGGACAAACAAGACAAACACAGCTGCACGCGCCGGGAAGCTTCACGTGAAGCTGCCGAGGTGTAAACATTGGTGCCGAGCCGCTATGATGCTAACATCTGCTAACAGAGCAAAACCTCACCGCGGGGGGAGAAAACTGCGTCCTTGTCGCTTGGGGAAGCTCCACTACGAGCCTGAACGAACAAAACACTCCGTAAAAAGTCTTCTGAACGCCGTGTGAGTGTCAGTGGCGGGTCCATAGTGTCAGACGACCCCAAAAGACGAAGGGAAACAAGCAGAATAGCAGAAACGCCCAGTGAGACTGAACGCCAGCTTGTTACCATGGAAACCGATGAAATCTCGCGAGACTTGTGTTCTCAATTAGGCTATCATTTCTAATTTTTTTATTGAACTAATTTTTAATTTACTATCTATCTATCTATCTATCTATCTATCTATCTATCTATCTATCTATCTATCTATCTATCTATCTATCTATCTATCTATCTATCTATCTATCTATCTATCTTCTCAATCAATCCTGATGGACTAAAGCCACAATCAAAGGAGCCTTCCACTGTTAATCAAATGAACTTCCAACATACACACGAGAAAATAGTATTTCTTTTTTAATCCAAAACAAAGTATAGCAATTTATTTTCATGATATGGGGACTTTTCAGTAAAACAAGGTATTTACACATATTTACATTTGTTTGAATTTCAGTCTAATGTCTAAAATCTGTGGGCCCTTTGATGGACTAAAGTAAATGTTTTCATTCTCAGTGTTAGAACATGTCATTCACCATTATGTTGATTCAGAATTGATTGAAAAACAAAAGTAAAAAGATTGAAAAAAATATGACATATGTAAATAAATGCATGCCGACTGTGTTCTATTCTGGTGTGGTTTGTAATGTCGACTCAGTGTTTTATCTGAAATACTACAAAGATTTGATGAATCACATTCACAAACACAATTAATTCTCTGCATATCTTTCACATGTTCTCACGATTTCTTAGTTGACTGAGTGTGACATTTTCAACAGCAACGCCGGCGCCACTGACAGAAGAGCTTTGGTTTAAAGCTGTTATGAAATAGAGCCTATGGAGGTGTGATCCACGGTGTCATAGAAGCGCAGAGTGGCTTTGTAGTGCAGCAGCTTCTCAGTCAGAGGGCTGATGGTCTGGGCTCGGCCCTGCACGCTGAGGTCAATGTACCTGGACAGCAGAAAGCATAAAATGCAGATACGTTAATATATTAATAACTTCAGTGATGCTCATGAGTAAATAGCGTGAAATTATTCCTTTCTACTTCTTTGAGTTTGAAGCCTTTTGCAAGGACAGTTTTACTCACAGACTGGATGAGCTGGACAAACAAACAATAGAACTTGAAATGAACCCACTATCAATGTGGCAACACGTCAATAATGTAACTGCATTGGTGCTTTAGTGATAGCAGTTATTGTCTAAATAATAGAAGAGTCGCTCTATAGCAGGAGTGTGAAACATACAGCCTGCCCACCAGAACTGGCCCACCAGAGTCCAATTATGACATCATCAACTATACAGATGTAGAAATGTGTCTACATTAAAGTTAATTTAAAGTAAATTTCCAGAGTTTTGTCAAAGGATAATTCATTAAAGGTGAACTTGTTAATGATATGTTAACCCTTCGCTGCACTAAAACAAAGATAGAATTAGAATTGTGGCTTTATATATAGATCTTAATGATACTATTTATTTGTCCGGCCCATTTGAGTTCAAATTGCACCGTCAGTGGCCTCTGAAGAAAAATGCACTTGACAAAGATTGTACAGAATTCCTCAAGTACCAGTTTTTCTTTTTTTTTTTTGTTGTTAAATTAAAACATGTTTTTCCAAAGCATCATGTTGTTTTTGTAAGATATACTACTTTACCTATAGGACACGCTCCAAAACGCCAGAGTATTTATGGCCATCAGTGTGGCCAAGAGGAAGAAAAATCTCTCCAGGTTCCCGTCATGCAGGATGTTGGGATAGAAATTTCCTGTGAAGCACAGTCACATAGTGGGTGAGAGGGTGAGAGGGTGAGTTAGAGAGTGAGAGTGATCTTTCCTCTTTTACCTCCAGAGGTAAAATAAACCAGCTGGATAATAAAGGCCCCTAAAAAACAGCCCCCTCCATAAGACAGAATGAGGAAGTGCAGGGAGATCCCTCTGATGTGGTTCGGAGTCAGCTGGAAAGGGATGAGGCAACCTGCCAGAGAGGAGGTGGATTGTTAACTTGTTTATAATAATAAGTAAACATGTTGCACATCTTACTGCAGTCAAAACGTCTCGCACACACTTCAAGATTGCATCCGTTTTTTTCTTTCAGCCATCGTACAGACATGTCTACAAATTTTTGTACAAAATGTTTTAATAAAGTGGACATTTTTTCCATAAAGTTTATTAAATCTATAAAAAATAAAATTTTAGATGTATTGTACATGATGTCAAAAACCAAGCATTTGTGTTTTATTCTTTCAAAGTTCATCGTATACTTGAAGTCATTCAAATAAACATTATAGCATTTCAAAGAATCAGCGGAATTGAACATTTTGAACAAGTAATAAATAAGTGAAGTTTTTAGTTTACCAGTTCCCAGTGGAAAACAAAACAGCTGAATGTTCTAACTTTTCTTCTGCTTCATATCACTTTATACAGAAAATGTACGCTTTCACATCGAAATTCTAAAGAAAATATCCCAACTTTTAATTGTTTATATTATAAAAACAGGTTTGTTTCTTGTGAACTGAGTACAATACGATGAATTAAGTCACTCTCTTGACATCATAGTTGTGATGATGTCTGGGTGAAATAATCTATTGAATCGAATATGCAGTGAATTTTGCTCAAGAAGTGACTTCATGCTGCGATGTGTAACTGGAGTAATGAACATGTATTGAATCATTTTGCGTCATTGCGGATGATGGATTTAATCTTCTGTGTGTTACTGCTACTGTGTGTTTCATGCAGTTGTGGAGGCTCCGGTTCTCCTACTCACACGCCGGGGTGACAAGGGCCTCAGCCAAGCCGAGCAGGACGTACTGCGGCGCCAGCTGGAAACACGGCATGGACGACACCTGCAGCACCTGGCCGGACAGCGTCTGCTCCACCAGGGGGAACGCCTTCCTCTGCACCTCCGACAAACCCGCCACCAGGACGGAGAGAGTGGCGCACACATGGCCCAGAGCTGGAAGGGGAGGACGGACAGGGCGGGGTGATGAGAGAGGGGGCTGTGATTGCAGGAGGGGGTGGGGACATAGGGATATTTAGGTGATTACATTCAACTGATGCGTGGACTTGGGGTACATTTGTTAGGAGGACTCACTGATGAGCTTCACGGGAGCCAGGGGGGTTTTTCCCATCGAGAGGTAGCAGGTGGTCACACACTCGATCAGTGGCGCCAAGAGCAGCAGAGGCAGGATGCTGATCACGTTCATGGCACCGATGGGAAGCAGGAGGTTGTTCAGGTGGAGGTTAGAGTTCATCGTCTGGATGTAGTAACCTGAAGGAATCTGTGAGGAAAAAGTTTAGTTTGGCTTATTTCAGTTGCATTTATACAAAACAGCAAACAAGAACTTTTTTACAAAAATAAATAAATAAATAAATAAATAAACCATCCAGCAGCTGAAAAAGGAAATGACTGAAGCCTGTGGATTGTTTTGTCGATTCTGTACCATCAAAGGATTAATATAAACAAAAATCAGCTATCAAATACAAAACTAAAGGACAGTTTAAGTTACAAATCTCTTTTCGGATGATAAGTAAATAGAAAATTAACAATTCACAGAATAGCCTTTGATTATTTTACATTCTGAGCTCTTTTTGAAAACACACAGAGAATTACACCTTTTTAGTTCATCGTTAAGTCCGTTCCATAACCTCACTCCCAAAACTGACACACATCTATATTTAACATTTCTTAAACAAATCAATAAATAAAATCACAGTTACTGGTGAAAAACGAGTGGAACTCTTTTCTCTTGTACCGCCTTTCTCCGATAATCGGCCACAATCTCTCTGACCACGACCATCTATGGTACTGAGCTGATGTACATGTGCAACCAGAAACTGGACCTCAAGAACTCTGTTGTTTCCTTTCATCTTTCTTTTCCAGTGAAAATCATCCTGACGCATGCTTTGCTCTGTGTAAATAAACCTTGTTTTCCCAGTGACCTGCCTGAGTGACGCAGGCTCTGTACAGCAGCTGGAGCCCGTACAGAGGGAAGAGTTTGGCCAGGACTTTGACGTTCTCCACATGGGTCTCGCTGTACCGGCCACCGTTGTTCTCTTTGGCCCGGTCCAGCCACGACGCCACATCTCCGCTCAGGTGGCGATAGTAGAGGCAACACATCTTGAGCGAGTTCAAGAAGACTCCCAGCGTGGTCAGTAAGGACCCCCCTGTGAACAATCCCATCAATCAACGTGGCATCTAATCAAACGCTCGTCCTCGCTTCTTTGTTTCTCGGAGTTTACCTTTCTTGGGTTTGTAGGTGAGTTTATTGCGCATCATGTGTATGGCGATGAGAGCCAGCAGCACGGAGGTGAAGGGGATGAGGAAGGCCAGGTTTTGGGCGACAGACTGCTGGATGTAAGCGATACCCAGAAACACGATGGTGGAGTTCAGGTTCACCAACCAGTAAAACCTAAAAAAAATAAACAAACCAAAAACAATTCAACGAACAGGTCAGTTAGAGAAACCCAACATGTTTGCGTGACTACAAACTTTTTTTTTTTTTTTTTAATTCTTCACATGTAGAGAAGTTCATCAGAGCCCAAGGAGAAGGAAATCTTTGATTTCTGAGCGGTGAAAATACTTTTCATTGCTTTCAAACTCAAAACTGGAGACTTCCAAGAAGCTGACATGACGTCAGTCCACTCAATGATATTTATTCATCCACGTCAGGGATCGTCTAATTCTCTGGAGCCACTACGAGTGTAAATGAAGGGCTTCTTGTTACAAACCTCAAACAGTGATTCCTCACGGTAGGAAACTGATGTATTTAAAGATAAAACATTATTCATTTCAGCTTGTGAACACCTCGCTGATTATTTTGTATCTGTCAGCATGGATTTGAATGAATGAATATTTTGTTTAATTTCATTTTTTTTTTTTTTACCGACTGCTTCCACCTACCAGTTGAAGAAGGCGAGGAGCTGGTGCTGGTTGTACCCCTGCAGGCTGTAGGCCCCCATGGGACAGAGGATGGCCCGGATGCCACCGATGCCCAGCGCGGCGGCGAGGAGGCCGGTGTAGAACAAGATCTGCTGCTCGCGCGGCTCCAGCTGGTGGCTCATGTGATGAGTGTCGATGTAGAAATCCTCAAAGGGAAACGCCACCACGGGCAGCATGGCGGTGCCTATGGCGGGGCGGATACACGTGGGAAACTTGTAGTGCAAATGAATAGAACTTCAATTTAATTCATTCTCCATGAAATAGAGGGACGCTGCGTCTTACCAAAGAAGTGAAGAAAAGCACAGAAGTAGAGCACTTTAGCCCGACCTAAGCAGGTTTCCGCAAACCACCCGACCAGCACGGGGGTCAAGGTGCTGGCGCCGATGAAGCACAGGTTGACGGTGGCAGCCAGGTAGTTGTCATAGCCCAGCTTCACGGTGCAGAAGAGAATCATGTTGCAGACAATCCCAAAGAAAGTGAATCTTTCACACAGTTCCACAAGCAGAACGCAGATGATGACTTGGAGCTTCTTGCGAGACTTTCTCGGCAGTCTCTGGTCCGAATGGGTGTGTGAGGCTCGCCGTGGCTGCCTCCTGCCGCCCGGCAGCCTCCGAGGGCCTCCTGCCACCATTCCTCCAGGCCTGTGTGAAGCCGGCTGCAGGATGCTTCCGATATTAAAGCACGTCGGGCCCTGAATGAGAAGTCCTGCCCCTGTGGGGAAGTGTTATGAGTGGGCATGCCTGGCATCCGGCACCCTGGTGTGATTCTGGAGCTGGACAGGCATTCTTCACGTGCACGAGGTGGTTGATTATCCTGCGTCATTATCTTACCAAGAACTGTGGATGTCTTACAAAGATCCGGCGCCTTATGCAAAGTCGGAGTGGTGGATAGGGGCAGTTTATAGAGAGTTTTCCTGAATTAGTGCTCAATAATACCAGTTTACGTGTCACTGTTCTCTGCGGAGGCACTGAAATGAAAGGAATAGTCTTCCATGCACTATTGCATCATTTGTTCTCTCTTTTGGTATAAATTTAAATATCAAGATGACCTTTAGTTCATTAAAAAACAACATATGGTTTTTTTGTGATGACTTACTCTTCTATTGATGAACAATGCATTTTCAGAATAAAAGAGTAAAACATTAACATCAGTTGGTAGAGTTGGTCATGTAGCAATCAGAAAGGTACAGGTTCGATTCTCCAACTCCCACTGTCCACATGTGAAGTATCCTCGAGCAAAACACTAAACTCTAAATTGCTGCAATGAACAGATGAAGCACTGCGTAGGTCGATAATAGTCACAATAAACCAAATTAATGGCGCTTGATATTCATATAAAATAAAAAAAAAACATCAAAATACAAAAAATTTTGATTGCATAAAGCCCAATAAACTATAGCTACCTGACAGCTGCAGACACACACAAAATGCCACATGCCTTTGTGAAAGCGGCGATTCACAGTAAGAGTTCATTTTGTCTGCCCTGCTGGTAATTAGACTGACGGTGTGAAGAGGCAGCGGCAGAACAGCCAGGTTAACTTCAACTAGGTCACAGCTGTGAGTTAGACAACTGGACATCTTGTCAAAGGCAAACATAAGCATGTTGTACAGGTCTACAAGTAGAATAAATCACCGTGCCCTTCCTTTTAATTTATGAAAATAACATACGACAGTTTATGATAAATGTTGTTCGAAAATGCAAATATATCTTTTGATAATGTAATCTTAATCGTTTGAAGACGCCTACCTGCGTCTCCATGGTAACAGCGTCTTGCCTGGTTTGGGGGCGTGGTGCATTATGGGGGAAAAAAGTTGTCCGTAAATCATTTGTTTGTCTGCTCCTGCACGAAGGGAGACTTTTAAAACTTCAATAATAAAGAGGTATGCAAACATCCAGAACTCACTTCGAACCGCGTACCCACCACTCACTTTTCAGGATTCAACTGTTTGTTGTACGATAGGAGGTACATGTTATCGTACAGTTCGCCAACTAGCTGTTAAGCTTCGGTGTAATGAATTAAGTGGTTCCCCTGTTAACTGGTGGCCGGCTTCCATCGTTATTGCTATTAAAACCAGACGCACTTAAAGGTACAGCACTTGAAATCTTGTTGCAAATGCGCTTAGAATGGCGTTCGCCCGAACATCTATGGATTTCTGTCGGTCGTCTAACACCTGCTTTGACAAACAGCAACAAGGGCGTCGGTCACCAGTTAACATGGAAACCAACTGATCCGAAACACTAATGCTAACTTTAGCCGAGCATGGCTAACTGCACGACAACACCGTAACGCACTCCAGATTATTAACCTCGATTTGTTATTCTCGAGCCTCGTTCAAACAAAATAGTCTCTCTGGGGTGTAACATTTGGTTGGAGTGAGTGGTTTCCGTGTGATCTTCAGTCATGTCTGGAGCGAAGATGCCCACTCGTCCCGCGTCCGCGTCCGAAGGCTTCAGCTCGACCCCGATCAAGACCGACCAGGGGAAACGTTCCTCTGCACTCAAGGACTTTAAAGACGACGTCCTATCCGATGAGGATGATACGTTTTCCCTGCTCTCCCCCATCTATCACGACAGCTTTGACTCAGACGAGGAGGAACAGGAGTCGGTCTCAGCTCGGCAGACTTCATCACTGAGGTGCTGCAGCACAGTGAAACCCACGTCTCCTTTCTGCACATGCTTTTGGTATTAATATCCGCAGATTAATTTTGTTTTACAGATGTGAGCTACCGAAGACGCCCTCAGAGCAGATGTTGGGTGCAGCTCTGCAGCCTCCAGCTTCACCCACACTCGGTGCATGGGAAGTTTGGCTGGTAAACAAAGCCAAAGAGGAAAAGATCAAACTGGAACTCAAAGCAGAGGAGGCAAGGCATCTGTTAAACTTTGCAATATAAAACTAAACATACTTGTCTCTGTAATTGGACTCTGAACTTTTTTTTTTTTTTTTTTTTAATTTAGGAGCGCCTCCTCAAAGAAAAAGAAGAACGGGAAGAAAGAGAGCGGAGAGAGAAAAGCATTGTTGTGGAGGAGAAGATTCATGGATGGCTGAAAATGAAAAGAGAAAAGGTGTGGGATTGTGTCTTTGACCATGGTGAAAAGGCACCACTTATAACATTGGACTTCCACACTTACGTCACCATCATCTCCATCCATCTTCTATACCGCTTAATCCAGTGCGGGGTACACCCTGGACGGGTCACCAGACCATCACAGAGCAAACACAGCAGCAGACACACCGGGAGAACATGCAAACTCCACACAGAAAGCTCCCGGCCAGTGTTTGAACCCATAGCAATCTTTGTTGTGAGGCGAGCGTGCTCACCACTGCTCCGTCATGCAATATTTCCTAAAATAATTAGTAAATACTGATGTCTTTACTCACATTCAGCTTTTGTGAGGATGCACGTTTGTGGATATAAAATGCTTCAATTGTCTTGTTGCCGAAGGATGAAGCTGTTTTGCTGTGTCTTACAGTTTTTTCTTTTTTTAAAAAAAAATCTTTTGTTAGGAGAAGAATGAGCATCTTCGAAAGAAGAATAAAGAGCTGGAGGAAATGCAGCGGCGGCAGGAGAAACAAAGGGAGATCGAACAGAAAGCTCAGCAGAAGTATAAAGACTGGCTGCAGAAAAAGAAAACGGAAGAGAAAGAAAAAGAAATGAAAGAAAAAGTAATGTGCTTCTGTCATGCATGCTTTTGTTCATTTTTTTTTTTTTACAAAGAACACTCGGAGGTTGTTTGAATGAGCAGATTTTGAAGGATTTTCTGTGTCTGGCAGGAGGAAGCTGCCCTCAAGGAGGAGCAGGAGAAGGAGCGCCGCCGGAAAGCGGAGGAGAAGTTTAAAGAATGGCTGGCAAAGGCTGATGAAAGAGGCAAAGCAAGTCCCCGATCGCCCAGTCACCTAAGAAGTACGGTCATTTAAGTAGTTTGGGAATTAATAACAGGGTTACCAATAGCTTGTTGAGCAGCAGCACTATTAAAACTCATATAGTCGTAAATATAATTTGAGATATTTATTCTGTAACTTTATATTGCTTCGTTCTCTTTCAGGTCCCTACGACAACTCCTACCCGTCTCCCAGCTTCTACAATCCGATTCCCTGGAAGCCGATTCACGTCCCTCCACCAGAGACATCGTGTGTGATCAAGACATCCGGGAAGAAACCCCCAAAACAGCGAGGAAGCCAGCGGAGCTCCAGCAGCGCCATCAGACTGGGAGACGGCGCAGCACACAGGAGATGACCGTCGCCTGGTGACAGCTCTGGATGATTTCACCACCGCTCATCTCCAACAGGCTCTGCTGAGTCACTGAAACCTTTCTGTCTTCCAATGTGGCCGCGGTGATCAAAACACGCTCCCACAGCTTGTTGCATTTGATCCGTTTGGATTCTTCACATGATTTAACAAAGACTATTTGTTCTGACGCTTTCTTCAGCTTTTTGCTGTTAATCCTAAATATGTGAAGTCAGCATTTATACAGTGAGAGTATATATTTTTTGATGTTCTGTAAATGTAATTTGTATTTAAATTTGGTTTGAAAAAGAAGAAAGAAGCATGTTTTTTTTTTTTCATTACAACCTTTATTTACTCGTCCAGAAGAAGAAGAAGAAAAAAAAGAAGAAGAAGAAGAAGAAGAAGGTGTAGCTCAAGTCTCAGTACTGTGTTGTGTCCGCTTAATCAGTTTAAAAAAATCTGTTTTCTTTGAAATATTAACAATGTGCTTGGTTTTTAGGGCCAGATTGGAGCCTCTTGT
>OMNM01040906.1:0-24388 GCA_900302745.1 Parablennius parvicornis
GGGCTGCCAGCCGGCTCGACAGTCGCGTTAATGGGCGCTCACATGAAGCGGCATCCCGGCAGGCCGGCGTGGGAAGGTGCAGAGGGGCTGTTTTCATCTGTTTTCATTCCTTTGTGTTCCCCGCTGTCCTCTCTGCGCTCCGGGTACCCCCACAATGCAACGCGCATCTCCCACTGTACCGTACTGTAAGAAGCAGGAAGTGAGGCTGCAGCCTCTCCTCCAGCCTCCATCCAGCCTCCATCAGCTCTTTATCCCAGGGTTTACTGCTCGGCTCAGCCTGGATTTCACAGGGAAAATTTTGGAAAATATCTGAATTCCAAAATATATTACGATTGTGATTTAATTGCAAGTAAAACTATGTTGCATGCACTCAAACAGCCAGAATAAGTGGAAGAATTCACCCAAATAGACATAATGATGTCTGAGGGTAAACGTGGACTACAGTTCAACACAAATGTTTGATAATTGGATGGAAAATAGTTTTTCACTGTTTAAAATATAGTTATGATTTGTTTATAATACCTAGATATCTAATATAGTTTAGATATCTAGGTATTATATCTAAACTATATAATCTAGTGAATTTTGATTCAAGTAATGAAATTAAAGGAAATTCACCAGAATGTTTTGCTGCTGTTAAGTTTGATGCTTGTATTGATTTCCCCGCTCTGTCTATCGTGGCTTTCACTTCTCTGTGGAGCCTGGATTCCGCTTCTCTGTCTATCCTGGATTTAACTGCTCTATTTATCCTAGATTTCACCAACTGGATTTCAGTGCTCTGCCTATCACAGGTTTCACTGTTTTGTTCATCCCACCATTTCACTGCTCTGTTAAAGTCCATGTGGCAAAAAAGAAACATGTAAAGCCTTGATTTCTCCTTCCTCTCAGTCTGAAAGTCATCCCCATTTAGGTCAGGGTTCTGCAGCCTGCAGTCCATCAGCCTGTTTTTTCATGGCTCCATGAAGCCTTCAATACATTTTATGCAAATAAAAATGATTTTATATCCTAATCTCTTTTTTTTTTTTTTTTGCACACATGACAGATTTCTTTAAAAATACGTATTTATCATAATCCAAAGCTTGTGTCACAACCACTTCATCTCACAAACGTTGAGTTTCCTCACCACTTGGTAAGACAATCTTGCTCAAATCCAAATAAGGAAAACAATGAGTTCCATTCATCCTTTACCTTCACAGCAAACCATTCTTTTCCACCTCTGGACTGGTATGTGGGGAGAAACGACTGAATAGTTATTGTATGTTCAAAGCTCATTCGAAGACATTCGAAACAGATAGAAAGGAAAAATTAAATATCGTTTACTGTTATAGCAATTTTAGTTGCTTGAACTATAGCATAAAAAGGTTAAACATCAAAAACAGCTATGATGTTTGAAAACAGTCAAGAGTAGAATAAACACCACAAAGTCAAAACTTCTTAAAGAGTCAAAACAGATAAAACAGAAAATGGATCAATCCACTGAAAAATGCAATACAAAGTATGTTTTGAAGTATGAAGTCGCTGATAGCTGTTTGCATCATAAAGGATGTAGATCTTTTAAAATAATTTTAACCTCGGAATAAACCAATATGAAAAATGTGGATAGCTTTAGTTGATAGTCATACTGCTGGTATGGCCGATAACCAACATTTACTGGAATATGATGCCAAATAGAAAAAAAAGCTTTGCTGTTATATACAAACAATTAAATTAAATGACCATTCTGTTTATTTGAGTGCAAAACATGCTTTTCATGTTCTAGTCTGCTCTCTCTCTCTCTCTCTGTCTCTCTCTCTCTCTCTCCCTTCCTACAGGATGTCTGACAGAAATGTTTGTGGTCTACAGTGAGTTGATTTATGTCTATTTGATTGTTGCTCTCGGTCTCTGTCCTCTAATTTTCTCTCCTCATATTCCCTACAGAAAGTCTCCACCTCTGAGCCTGGCTTGAAGGAAAGTCTGGTTGTGCAGGTTTCTTCTTGTTAAAAGACATTTTTTTTTTTTTTTTACCCTTTCCACCATCTCCTCTGCTTGTTCATGTTGAATTGTTGGGGTTTTTTTTTTTTTTGGTAATACAAATACATTGCAATGACTATTTAGCACTATAGACATAACATTGAATAGAATTGTCTTTGTGTGTTTGTCCTGTGATAGACTGGAGACCTCTTCAGGGTTAACCTATCCTCACCCATAGTTAGCTGGGATTGCTCCATCAACCTGCAACCAACAGTATGGGTTATTCTTCTTGTCTTAGAAGCTGTTTTTAGGGGGTATTTAGAGTTCTGTTGTGTTATTTTCTCTATAATTGTTATGTACGCTTTTCTCCTGTGTGGCATTTTCTGTATTTCTGGGTGGTTGGTACTTTTGGAGGCTTTCTGTCCAGATTTAAGTCTTCTGCATTTATTCTATGGCTTTGTAGTTGTTTTCTATTTCTTGTAAGCATCTTTTTCTTATAATCATTTTATAGGCTTTACTATTGAGCTTTTAATTTCTGTTTCTTGTCATTTTGCATCTAATCTGCATTTTTTTCTTGCTACATCTCTTATAAATGAACTTAAATGACTTGTTCCTTTCCTTAAAAATCCCCACTTTATGATAATGAACTGATAGCTCAAGCATTGAGATGTTTATGATAGCATTGACATGTTGTATTTTTTGGTGATTTACATTATATTTTACATTTGACTCAGCCAGTTGTGAATGAAGAGCCAAAGAGACATTCAATATGTTTTTGATTTTGTTTCCTAACCACCACTCAGAATGTTTTCATGTTCCTTTATTCTTGAAAATTCCAGTGTGTGTTTTTATGATCATGGTAAAAAGGGTTGACTTTTGTAAAACCACCAATGAAAAGTGCCTCTCCCTGTTTTTATAAGTTGCCAAACCTAAAGGAATTCCATCAGTCTGACCTTCAGTGCAGCTTCAGTGTCATTCAATGGGCCAAATACAGTGTGTGCTCTGAACACCGCAGGTTTTATACTGTCTGGTCCTTGTGATCCTTTAAAAACATGGCACGCTCATCACTGCATACCAACCCAACCTGTACAGTCTTTTAGGTGAGTGTTGCCCAACTTTCAAACAAATGGTCTTGGATTGGAAGATAGCATGGAGACATTGTGAACAACATTGTGAAAGCAATGCAATGTCAATAAGATGGACAGTAGATTTGAAAAATGTAAAGCAATTGTGAATATACAGGTTTGAAGAGACATTACAGTGAAAGCAGTTTCCATGGCTTTTTTTTGGGGGGGGGGGTAGTTGTTGGTAGAGTAGTTGTCTTTCAGTCGAACGTTTGCTGTTCCGATTCTCCTCTCCACTGGTTTAAGTGTCCTTGAGCAAGACTCTGAACCCCAAACCGCTTCCATTACATGGCAGCCAAAATTATAAATACTGAAGTCTCTTGACTCTTGAAACCTGTGTTTTTCAAATCCTGTCATGTCTTTCACCACTTTCTTTTATTTCCTAATTATGTGTTGAGAAAATATCAAAATATTACAATAACCTGCTTTTAGTTGAGAATCAAAGCCACAAGGTCAGATATCAAGGTCTTCACAGCTGCAGTACATATACCAGAAGCAGAAACCTTATTATTATAATAATTTGTTTGCTACTGAATAGGGTAAATACAGGGATTTTGTCAAATCAAGAGTGTGGCAAGGACTTGACACTGATCTTCTAAAAATTGTGATCTTCCATGACTTCACTTTACCTGTTTCAATCTCTTGATCATCACTCATCACAAAGTCTAGAAAACTACTGAAATGAAATGAACCACAACTTTTCAATGAAGGCAAATCTATCTGGGATTCAGCATGTCACACATTTTTTTTTCCGTAAAATCAGATGACAAGACGAGACAACACTGAGATATCGATTTGAACCTCAGATTGCAGTAAGATGCAGCAGCAATGGCGAGCTACCGTTTTATATAAGCAATAGTATGCAAAAATTTATTAAATAAAGACTTCAATACAGTTGCAAATTTTTGCATTTGTTTTATTTACATTAGTAAAAACATTGTCCCAGCTTATTTGGATTAGGATTAGACATGTTTCTCTTGGGTTGTCATGGCGGATACACAGTAATGGAGCACCAGGTATTGACATGTGTTTATTTGACCACTTTATAGACAAAGAAAAATGTCAAAAGACAGCAGCATCTGCCAAGTTAATTACAAATCAAAAGTAAAAACTTTACAAAAAAAATAAATAGCTTAAAAGGAAGCTGTAATAATAGAAAAGTATGGTCCTTCACTGAAGGGATATAGGCCTACTACTCCATCTTTTATAGCATACTGTAAATTAACAACAGGAATGAAGAAATCAAATATACATACAAAAGACTGAAAACAACTGTGACCATATGGTACTATAACAAAAAAAGTATGAATAAACTTTTATTTTTCATACATAAGATAGATAATATGTTTATCACTTAACTTAGTATTAACACCTCCAAAGAAACATTTTATACATCGACTGTTTGCACTGCTTATAATCTCTACTGCATTGCAATACAGCAAAGACTAAGAAACACTAAAATATAAGTCAGGGGCAGAGAAAAATTCTTTGTTGGAGGTTTTTCTGATCAATAAGGTCCACTGTCTTTTCTACGGGTCTTTACATAGTGTGTAAACTCACATTTTAGATCTTGTTTACATGACGTTTCAATTGAAGACGCATAATTTTTGCATTTTCGTTTCAGAAAGGTTTAGCTGTTACACGGCAAGACTCTGAAAATGATGTGCGTCAACAAGGCAACAGCAGAAACACTGAAAATGGTGTAGTTAGCATGCCAGGCCACTAGGGGCTGCTCTCGGTTGTTTTTGTAATGAAACCTCACACTCATGCACACAGAATATTATGACCTATAAAATTTAACAGTTACTTGTAACGGAGCCCAAGCATTTAGAAAAAGTGTAATTTTTGTGTGTCTACATGACAAAAGTGCACAAGCATTTTGGAGAAGTTCCACCATGGGAGCTGTTCTCAAAAAGTTGCATTTTCAGTGGCTCTGAGCACCATCGTTGTGGAAACGGACACCCAAAAGCAACAAAACTATTGCATTTTCACTTGAATTGGCCTACATGTAAGCGGCCTCAGCTTCTTAGAATTCTACACATACAGATCAGTATCTGTTTTAAAATTGGTTACAAGCGCCACCTCTTCAAGTCTAATTAACTGTCAGTGCGTGGTCTGACCACAATGCTAATTCTAATCATAAAAATATCAAACTCAAATCACATAAGAGCACATTTTTCCAGAGGCATTGATATCCCAATGCTGTAATCTTCATGGATTAACATCAATAACAGGGGAAAGGCCCGATTAAAAGGGTTTGGAGGGAGTTCTGTGGAGGTGCTGGTGTTTGAGGTTTCGTGGCCTTGTCCTAGCTCAAAAGAGACAAAGGAGACAAACTGTGGACTGAACACAAAGTTAATTTCTTTTCAAGAGGGACTGGAAAGCTTCTCATTCTGGAGAAAACACATACTGCACCTTCATCTAGCTTCTGTACAGAGCATGTACAGTGACTGTTATAAAAAAGTCTTCAACACGTTGGAGGTTTTCCCAATTTACTACCTTCATAACTGGTGGGATGGTCAAAATAGTTTGGCTTTCTGATGAGTGTTTAAAAATGTTAAAAAAATTTAAGTCCACAAAATGTTAATGGGCCACACGGTGGCGCAGTGGTTAGCACTCTCAACTAAGTGGAGTTTGCATGTTCTCCCTGCATGCGCAGTGGTTTCCTCCCACAGTCCAAAGACATGCACGTGAGGTTATTTGGTGTCTAAATTGTCTCTCCATGTGAATATGAGTGTGTGTGCTTGTTCGTTCTGCCCATAGTAGGCAGTCATCAATGAGCATGTGTTGTTGATTTTTGGAGGAATCTGAAGAAAAATCTAAACCAAGAGAGGAAATTCAATGTTAACTAAGATTTTTCTTTTTGTCTCATTTGGTCCAAAAAAGAAAAAAACTATTCCTAAATCACTTTAAAGTCTCCCATCAGCTCCAATCCAGTCTTCACTCATCTTCATACTACCACCACTAAGACACCTTCTCAGGAAGAGCACTTTAAAATGAGTTGACAACAATTAACATGAGTGTGTAGGAATCTGTTTTCAATCTTCAATACTGCTTTTTTTATAAACTCCCATTATAAAGCCAAACCAAAGTGACTGTAATTCAGCTCATGAAGGCAAAAAAAGAGGAAAACATAGTGGTGAATTCAGTTTTCAAATCACTGTACAGCTTGAGGTAGATTTCCATCATTTCAAATTGTTATAGTGGTTGTCAAATGTCAACAAAAGATGACAGGAATTTGTTCAGGTTTTTGCCCTCAATGTAACAAGAGGGTAACATGGACTGATTGAAACAATGGGCCCCATAAACTGACATATACGACCCTTCCTACAGGAGGAAGATCCCAAAAGACCCACAAGAAGACTACCAATCACGTAAAACAGTATTTGTTGTTGGAAAAAACTGAATTTTCAGTTTTCCAACTAAAGACAATCGTGTTAGTGTTGTCCTGCATCTGTTGGTATGTTCAATTCCATTAATTAGATGCTTTTATGCAGGTGAATTGGGTGTTTTTTGGTTTGTTTGATGTCCCTATAAAGTGGTTTGGATTGATTTGAAGTCGCAGGATTTACTTTCACATTGTTTGAGTCTCAATCTTGTATCTTATTGGAGTCATTTGTTTTTCTTGACCTTTGTATGGCTCTTTGTCTTCTTCCAGCATCTGCTGTTTTTAGTGTCTTCGTAGTCGATCCGTGTTTCTTTTTCGTTTGTAACAGTTGTGGTTCTGTCGTTTCAGCCACGGGGCCCCAGAACCTGTTCCTGGCGTGTGAAGTTCTGTATTCCATCAGTTGGTGAGTGCACTCACAGTTCATGCCAACATGGTTCTTCTTAAGCAGTCGTTGTTGAAACAGTCTCCAGAGACTGGCTCTGGGATTTTGCTGGGATCGCATTTCTCTGCCTCCACAGTCTTCCCAGTGTAGTCTATGCAGAAGACGCTGCGGCGCCGCTCCCCCTGGCCACAAGTTCGTGAGCAGGAAGACCACGGGCCCATCTGCCATATGGGACAAGGCAGATCCCCACATGGCCTGATGTCCATGGGCTTCAAGTCTTTGTCGCACTGGCTGGAGAGGAAGCCTTCGCTGTCAGTACATTCGACGTTCCTCCTGGACCACCCAGAGCCGCAGCTCTTGGAGCATTCGGACCACTCTCCGAAGACCCACTCAGGCATCCCGAACGGATGGATCATATGCATCGAGGGTGACAAGCTGTTCCTTTCCTTGGATTTGTTAAAGGTAACGTCTCTGGGGATGAAAAAGGAATACTTCACCTTTGGAGGGTTAGCATCACCGGCAGTAGCGAGCAGTTGGATTGTGATGGCCTCCTTCAGCTGCCTGAAGCTCTGAATCCTCTCCAGTGTGGTGGAGGAGCCGCTGTACTTGAGCACTGCACCCAGCACAGGGATGTCCTGCTCCACCGTGGACACGGAGTAGTTCCCATTGAGGATATAATCTCCAGCTTCCCTCTTTACTGCCAGGTAGTTTCCATCATGTTTGATTCCTCTGTGGCTCCGCTGTTTAATGTCGATATTTGTAGCACCAATGGGAATTGTGATGATATCACTGTATCCATAGCTGATGGAGAAAACAGAGACAAGATTGAGGCTCTAACATTCAGAACAAAAAAAAAACAACAATTTGGGACAATATACAGATATAAGATCATATTTAAGCGAGAGGCCCATTTCAGCCCACCAACACCAGTGTTATCTATCAAATACAATCAAAATAAATTATGAAAACCTCAGAGTAAGCAAAGCCCACTGTATTGGTATTTCCAATGGAAAGTATGTGTGTTTGTGTATGGAGTATGGATTAGGCTTTATGGCATTTAATGAGTAATCACATCGATACTCAATATTGGCAAGTGGCTAAAGGCTACTCGTACTCTTCCTTTAAAAAATTATCCCTAATAAGGAATTAGATTATGATAATTTTACACACTGTTCAAGGTAGCACAGTTACAAGGTCTTTTCTGTTTCCAACCCTTTGCGCTGTCATTTATATATCTGATATTCCTTTGAGGCATTATAGTAGTTTCTAGTTTTTTCGAAGGACCTGCAGTACAATGGGCAGAAAGGGAAACTTCTTCAGGTGCACCTACAGTGACATTCATCTTTTCTTAATCATAAAGATGTGAACACACATCTTAAAAAAAAGAAAATCAGAGTTGGTCATATAATTGGTATATTTGCTGTTCAAGAAGTGTCCACCTTTCCTGCTTTCCTGAAACAAAGTTCTCTTGGGTTCAGATGTGCCTAACAACAGTACATGCAAGTTCGATTGTATTTCGTGAACCAGTCATGAAGCCATTTCTTAAGAACTCACGTTGCTCTGTTGTAGTACCCCGTAATCTTTCTGCAGGTGAGTCCACTTCCTCCGCACACTCCACACTTATCCACCCTTTTGCTGGATCCGATCACCTGGTCGCAGCCTGCCTTCACACACTGGCCTTGAACACACACTGATGTGGTATCGGGGCCACAGGTTGTCCCATCGGTCACCTGCAGGGAAATCAAAGAGATGTCAGTTAGCAAGGAATCAAAGATTTTTGGTAACCTGTGATGGCGACGTCTGACCACAAAATCAACCTGATTTCAGTTTCATAACAGAAGCTCGCTAGAGAAGGATGGTGACCAGATTTTGGATTTGATGACTCCAACCGACCTTCGTGTTTGTTCGTGGTACGTTGGTATTTGAGGCTTAAGTAAAGCAAAAGAGGTCTTTACTAGGGATGCACCGGTACCGATATCCGTATAACATGGCGGCACACAATAAGCTCGGTCCCTTGGTCTACAGTCTACAGTTCAGCGCGTAGATAAGACGCTACACATTGCGCTACACGTAGCGATTATGATAATGTCTTTGTGGGTATGAAGACTTATGTAAATAATCTATTTTAACTAGTCAATCACATGCTTTCTATAATCTAATCAAGATTAATACCATTTTCCTTTCAATCATTTAAAAATGATCTTGTAGGGCATGAATGCAAAGTGCGTGGAAACATAATACAGTTCAGTCAGTCTATTCATTGCTTTATGTATACTGCGCATATTGATGTGGATAACGATAATTCTTTGATGTATTATGCAGTCCTATTTGCCATCCTCTTTTTTGCTCAACTCAAAATTTAACCTGATCTCCACAAGTGTCACCCAACAAGCTGAACATAAGACAGCAAGCTTATTACAGTCCATGTAATTATGACTGACACAAAATTAATTCCTATGAGATGAGACAGGAAGAACACTCTACCTTGGATTCAAAAACCTTGAATTCGCTGCTTCCCCGGGCCCTGCAGAACAGCTTGCATCTGTCTCTGGGAGAAACTCCAGCGTACTTTGGTATCCATTGCTTCATGTTGCCATTATAGTCCAGGTAATTGAGGCTGTTGTGCTTCTCACACTGTTCCTCTCTGAAGCTCTTATCTGAAAGTAAAAGAATGAACCATAAATAAAACAACTCCCCCAAAACAGTCTATTTATTATTCCACTTCTACAATCAAGTACCAAGGATACATTTATGACTCTGAAGCAGCAGAGCTACACAGAGTAAAAAAAGCACTGCAGAGAAACAGAACGTGAGACTGATATTGACCTTAAACGCAGGTATCACTGAAGAGTCATACAGAAATTATTGTGAACTTACAAATTTAGAAAAATATTGACAGTCCATATACATGTAGAAAATTCAAAAATACTTGAAAAATTTTCTCTGTGAGGCCTCAATTACATGACAGCTTTTCCAGCGGTCGTTAGTCATTCACTTTTATACAAATAGGAATTCAAAAAAAAAAATTTTTAAACAAAAATTTGGTAATTCTTTTTTTTTTTTAAGGGAATATTTTGCTATGTGATAAATACATTTGTGGTGTCATCTTTTAATTGCAAGGTAGCAAGTTGAAACCTTTACTGCCCCCCGTCTATATGTCGGTGTGAGCATGTGAATGAGTGTCTCTGTCTGAGTGACTAACAAGGTAAAGTACTTTAATGACTGTTGGGTTAGTGAGAAATTGCTGTGTAAGTCAAATCAATTTACCAAATTAGTACAAATAATTAGGTTCTACTTAAATTCCACTCCTAAAAATGCTCAATTATGAGACTCAGTCTTTTTTTTTTGTAAACGATTCCTCACCTTCAGCATCGTCGCACGTCTGGATGTTGCAGGACTGGTACTGAACCCTCTGGCCCTCGCAGTACTTCCCTCCATTCTGGGGCACGGGGTCAGTGCACTCCCTGTAGGAGAACTCCACGCCGCCTCCGCATGTCCGGGAGCACTGCTGCCACGGACCCCAGGAGCTCCAGCCACCGTCCACAACCATCTGCTCTCAGGAAACACACAAATACACACACACACAAGAGGCAATCAGAGCAGTTGGTCGGCGCTGGGAGCCAAAGACAATCTCAGTTGCGCAGCCTAAACCGCAGTCTGGGCTTCTGGCTGCGAGGCCGCACAGCGTGCTGGCGTGCCACTACTCAAGGCTAAATCTGTGTTGAAGTTCGGCACGCGCCTGCTGTCTGCCTCTACCCACATTCCTGCCACATGTGTCACTCACGGCTACTGGAACCTGCCATGCTGCAAGTTCGTAGGGCAAAAACTGAGTGTTTGTGTGGGTGTGTCAGTGTGTGTGTGTCTGTGTGTTTGCTTGCGTGGGCGTCCTTTCCAGAGGTTTTATGAGTTTGGACCAGCTAACATCTCTGTTGCCAACACGTCTAGATTCATAAACAGATGTGTGTTCAGAACACAAGGAGAAGATATCAGGGCGAGGGAGCTAAAGTCCAACCCTTACATGTATGAATGTTTTTTAAAGAAAAAAAAAAAAAGCAGATCACTGAAATAACAGACAATCTTCTCAAGTATGAACTTTTCACTTTTCATTCATGCATTTTTAGCTTATGGTCGACACGTTTATAATAAGAGCAGAAACAAATCTCCACAATCCAACAGTCAAAACTGAAACCAGTGGTATTTTGATGGAACTTTTGTTTTTGGAGGCTCATAAAAGCTAAAATAACATCTTAAATACTGCAGAACTTTCAGGTCAGGTGGTTTTAATAGATGCTGTGTTCTAAGGACTTCTCCAACACTAGAAAATAGGTCATGCATGTTTTCATTTTGACTACTTGGTAGTGTCGTGGTTAGTTTGAGACAGAATCAGGCTTCAGTTTGCATATTCACTGTGTGGTGGTTTTTCTCTGGATGAAAAAAAAGCATTGAAAATGTAATAAGCAGACAGCAGTGTGATATATTAGGGAGGCTACAATACCAATACCGGTACCCAGTATTGGTTGAAATTTCTTTAATATTTATGAGAATGACAAAAGTATGACGGCCCGTAAATTATGTTCTGCCAAAATATCAAGTGGAGGAGAAAGATCATACAACATCAGAGACATTTTGACCAGCAGAGTCAGTCTGATGTCACTGATTACGTAGCTTAAATTCTCAGCAGGTAACTTCGAGTCATGCTGCATGCTAGTTGCTAAAGTATTTCAGGGCTCAAACAGCAGCGATGCTACATGCTAGACGTGATCAAAGTATTGGAGGTGTGTGCAGCATAGAGCCTCTGTGGAGGTGGTTCACTTCAATGCATAGCCTTCACATATCGTTTGAGTATGGAGTATAAATTAGATTTTATAGCATTTATAAAATACTCATATCGGTACTCGTAGTAACTGAAGTTAAGTACTCCTCCTTTAATCCCTATAATATATCCTTATAGTATATATGAATAAAACTGCAGATTTTGTGCAATTTGAAAAGAAATTACATTAAAAACTACTATAGCATATATATAAACTATTATACACTGGTAGGTATTATTTTATTGATCACTAAAATGATTACAAAAAATGACAAGAAATTGACAAAAAAGTGAAAATCTTAACACAGAAAACAGAACAGTAATAAAAAAGTGAAATCTCTAAGTGTTGAAAAGTTGAGAAAATAGTCAAAATGATTAGAGTTCAATCAAATTATAGGATGACTGGGAAGAAAGCTATTAAAATAAATGTAAATATCTCAAAAATACAGAGACAAATATTGCATTTTGAGTCAAACGAAGATATGAGGACCAATATCTAACAAGTGTTTTCAATACATCAACTTTATTGTCAGAGTTGAAGCATCCTTTTCATAATTGTTTTGTTAATGAGACCTGGACACATTAAAGAAGATCCTTTGTATCTGATTGAATCTTAACATCCAGTCAAAAATTCTGACATCTGTGATGTGAAAGAATCTGTTTCAGATCAGCAGCTGTGACTGCTGCAGGGCAGGAGAACACACACTGGTGTGTGAATCACTTCCATGTTTTCTTCGATTCCCTGTAAATCAGCTGCAAAGTTTTATGACTGCAAGTGTCTCCGTGCACCTCAGAGGAAGTGACTCATCGGAGCGTTTCTGAGCATGCAAGGCAATTAGCTGCATGCAAGAGGCAACAAGGTGCAAATGCAAAGGTGCATAGAGATGATTCAGCTCAAACCTTAACATACTCAACTGAAAATATAATGTAAATTCACTTGTGAGTTTGGTTATCACTAAGGCTGTTAACTACTTGATGGTTTTATCATTTTCAAAAGATAGCTGTCTTGATCTGTGTGCATGTTGGGTAGGTAGAATGTTACTTATTTTTTTTTTAACCTCCGCCAAGGAGGTAATGTTTTTGCCAGGGTTTTTCTGTCTGTCTGTCTGTCTGTTCGCAGGATACTTAAGAACTCCTGACGGGATCTTCCTAAAAAAATTCACAAGATGTGTCTTGACCCAACTTAGATTCCAAAAAAATCTGGATACAAAAAATATCAAAAATCCTGTTTTTCCACTTTACTTATCATTGAGCCGTTTTCAAAAAATCATATCTCTTGGAGTTCATATCTGATTGACTTGTAAAAATGCAGTGATCTGTATCGTGGTCATATCTAGTAGGGCGCAAAATGTCATCTGGATCGGATCCAGAATAAGGTCATGAAAAATTCTGGAAGTTAACAATGGGAACCCCATTTACGAGTTTCAAAAATCATAACTCATAGAATTCTGTTTTGATTCTCTTGAAATTTGACATGCATATTTGGAGGATCATTGCCCTGAATTGTGCCAAATTTCGTCTGGATTCTATCCATATTAACGATATAGCGGTACTTTGAAATTTTAACATTGAAAACGCCATTTGGCGGAGGTCTGTGCTCTCTGAGTGCTTTTATATTAATTAAAAATGTGATCAACCATGCAAAATGAAAACATGGTGCACAGTAGCAGTAGCAGGGTTTGCCAGCATCTACTTGGGGACGGAGCCTGAACGCTTTCAAAAAGTTGAATTTTCCGTGTTTGCGCGACAAACAGTCCAATCGGTTTTAAAAAGTTCCACTTTGTGAGCCGTTTTCAAAACATTGCGGTTTCAGCATCTCTGTAAATGACCCTTAAAACACAGCAAACGTTTTGCATTTCCACAGTGACCCTAAATTTACCTGTGAATGTAAATGTGTGTGACCGGACCAGATTGCACTCTGCCTCCCTGAATTATTAGCTGGAATCAGGTAATTCATTATCATAACCCTGAACTGGATCAATGGAAGAGACAATGTGTTGAAAAGTCAAGCTCTCTTGTCACTCTCAGTTATGTATGTTCAAGTGTGTGACAATCAGTTTTGATCTGAGTTACGAATGATTGACAGAAAAAAATGTACATGTGTAATATCATTATATCTGTTTACAGCAACAGAATGCTGTATCTTATATCGAAGCAACAAGTTCCAAGAGACAAAGTGCACTAACAGGAGGTGTAGGACATTGCTACTGCAAGGTGATTCAAATTTCCACATATGGGATGAAGATCTGCCTCAACATCTTGGCACTACAAGAAAAAAACCATGTGGTCCTCGGGCCAAAAGTAGCCTCGCAAGAGGCTTCAATCTGGCCCACGAGGTCACATTATGAAGAGTGACAATACCTGCAATTTTTCAATAAAAAACTGCAGTCCCACGTTTGTTCACTGGGGGTTGTACACTTTCAGTAAGAGTGTAGGTTTGAACACAGAATTGAGACTCAGAAGTGAACAGCAGGTGGCAGTAGCGCTCATTCTGCGAGCTCAGTGATGGAGCTTTCAAAACTGGCTACGTTTAAACCAGTTTCTTGTGAAACACTGAAATTCATTCTGGAAGGATTCTCTTTTGGCTTTTTTTAGACTAGTTGATGTATCTAATAAGTTGTGTACTTATTTTGATAATTTTTGGGATGTATTCTTACAGTTTCACAACAAAATCAATGCGGAAAAATTTGGAGTTGTCAATATATAAAGGTTATAATTAGGGATTCATTCAATAAGTAAAAGTACGAGCACTAACCTTTAGCAACTTGCTGATTCAGAGTACTGATATGGCTTCTTATCAAATGCCTTGAAGTCTAATTCATAATTCATACACAAATTATACACTGAGGCTTTGCAGCACTATAAATCACCTCCGCCTCAGTGCATCGCGTCTTTCTACACACTGCACTATGCTGTAGACTGTAGACTGTAGACTGAGGGACAAAGCTCACTGTTATTGAGTGTATCAGTCTTACTTTGGTCATGTTTAGCATGTAGCATCGCTGTTGTGTGAGCCGAGAAACTCTTTAGCATGTAGCATGTAGCACGGCTCAGAGTAAAATCCTCCTGGCTCAACTGAGCAGTTAAACTAATGAGTGACATCAGGGGAACTCTGCTGGTCTAAACGATTTCTCAGCATACTTACTGGATTGTTTTGGGCAAGTACGAGTACTCAGAATTGGACCGGATAACCGATGCTGGAATTTGTATTAATGCACCCCTTGTAATAATGCTGAAAGTTTTACATTTACTTTTTTCTGTATGTGATTTGTTTACCACCTCTGCTGTAGAGAGCGGTCTTACCAGTGGCTGCATCACTTCTTGGGTGGGCATGCACGCTCCGTGGAGGCAGGTGCCATTGGAGCTGCAGGGGGTGCCATCAGCCCAGGGTAAGCTGCCATTCTTGGTGGAGCACTGCAACGTGCCGTCCTCCTGACACCACAGCTGGCTGCAGACGTCACTCTCCGAGGTGTTGGGGCAGTGCATGAACTCCTCTCCAAAGATCTGCTGGCACTGCTGGTCCAGGCTGTACTTGGAGCCTGGGAGTTCTCTTGGAAGGGGCATGGAGCTGTCCGGGACGTCCAACAGGCAGTCTCCTGTGAATACGGCACAAAACCACCCATTAAACAACCATTTATGGTTTGCAATAGTGTGACAGTGGCAAATGTGCTGCTCTTTGTGCATTGTGACAACAGGGGGAAACTATTCGGGGCAAGTTATGTCCTGACTGAAAACCAATTGGTTAAGTTTATGCTGTGAATCCAAATATGTTCACATCCCTCCCTCTGATGAGCTTTGTTACATTCAACAAGCATTTGTTTGCAGTTGTCAGTGACATCAGCACTGGGGAATGAGCATTCTCAGCCACATTAGTTTTCATTGGAGACATTTTCCAACTGATAAAGACCATATTTTGCTGACACCAGCTGTGGCTTTTGGCTGAGGAGGCGGAGAACAGGAAGAAGTCCATAGTATGACTCAGTGGAAAAGAAGGTTCACTGATAGGTCTACCAGTGATGCAAACACTACAAGATGCAACAATACAACATGGGCGAGAAGGAGGAACAGAGGTGAAGGCGAGGAGAGAGGTTCTGGGAATCTGGGTCGGGATAAACTAACCTTACAACCGGTAATTTAAGGGGAGCGACATGTTTAAGCAGGAGAGTTTTAATTCAGGGGAAGATGAAGCAAACACTGTGTGAAACAGAGCTAAGAGTAGTGTTGTGGCAGCCGTCCATGTTGGCAGAACACTCCCTACCATGCCCGTTATCAAAGAACTCGGTGATGTAGAGAGCGCTGCAGGGCGACCACGGCGCCGTCATGTTGAGGTTGACAAACAGAGGAGCCATCAGGTGATGTCCTCCCAGGTCCCCGAACAGCCTCTCGCAGGTCTTGGAGTCATCGTGGGGCATGCTCAAAACGTGGCCTGTTGCAGAGGACGTGACATTTAGACGTTTGTCCGCCCGTCACGCAACACCGTAGCCCACCCCGGGGGCGGCGAGCGAGAACTCACCCAGCTCGTGTGCAGCTGTGAAGGCGGCTTGCAGGCCGTTGTCCTCGATGACCGAGCAGCTCCTCTTGGGATCACACATCGTCCCGACGTCGGCCACACCCAGAGTGTCACAGCTCTTCTGTCCACAGATGTCCTGACACACAAACAAGCAAACAGAAAAATGTCAAATGTAGGACATGCAATAATGTTGTTGAGCATAAAATATAATAATTCGTGATGAAAACTGGTGATGGTAACCGCATTCCTCTTCGTATAACTGTGATGTTTCTTATGCCAATATGGTCCACCAGCTTTGCAGCCGTAGACAGTGTTTCTAAATGTATGTATATATTTGTTGTTGTTTTATTTCCACTGAATGAGTATCTACAGTTCCTAACAGCAGCGTTTCAGAAGGAAAGCTTTCGAGACCTAAATGACTTTAGGTCATTTTTCCTTGACTGTTATGCTTCTGCTTTAGTGCTACCAGTTGAAACAGATCCAAAGTTAAACAGATTTTATTATTTTCAGTAAATAAGACGGACGGTCCATTAGTATAGTTATTTTACACTGAGTAGATCACCAACAGCTATCCAACAAATAGTTTACCTGAGTTTAGCTTAGCTACTTAACCACACTTTGCTTATTTACCATAGCTAGTCATTTTTTCTACTATTTATCCGAATAAGTGAAGTTCCTTTGTTTATTGTCCTAATCACAACCAGGTACATCTAACTCGATATGTAGAAATACACTTCATTGGACTCATAATGTTCAATGTTTCCATAACAACGTCAACAGTCTGATCGCACTGAAAGATGCTGCATTAAAATACATGCAGAGATTACCAAACTCGTTGTCCATGAACGCTGTCAGTAGGGTAACAGCAATAAATCTAAATTTCAGTATTTGAAGAAAAGCACCTGCACATCCTGCAGCACACATTGAACAAATAAGAATATGTCTGCACTGGTAGGAAGTGCCATTTGTCAGCGGAACACTAACAGTGACATACCATTGAAAATGAGCACATGCTCAAAGAAGAAGAGCTGCATACCATCGGCTACAGTTTTGACCTCAGCTACAGCTCCTACAGTGCCGTGGAAAATTCCCCTCTGAACTAAAAGGCATATTTGTACTGGATCCAAACTATTTCATTCACATCAGATTAGGTTGCTGTTGTGGACACTCTGTGTAGTCTTAAGCAATACCTTCCTCACTCTGAAATTTCTCGCAATAATAAGAGAATATGGGGAAACAGCTTTGAATGTTTGAAGAGATAACGATGTTATTATATCATATATAGGCAGTCGGGTTTAAAGATATCAGGTAAATAGGATGTTGTCGAATATTGTTTTAACTAGGAACGCACCGATACGACTGTTTTAAAGGGCAAGTACTTAGGTGCTTGCCAATACCGAGTACCAAAATAAGTATTTATCAAATGTCACAAAGCGTAATTCATACTTGAGCATCAGTTTGAACAATTTTGAACTTTTATTCTCCAGTTTTTCACCACAAAAGATGCATTCAGCTCTAATTTTGTCCATTGCTTCGATGAAGCCACATTCTAAGCAAATTGCTTGATACACGCTTTCTTTTTTTTAACAAATTAATCTCTCGTGCCTTATGCGGCTTAATTTTTCCTCCCACTGATGACTTAGTGAGCTTACTTTTTCCGTATATTGGAGACAAGATGCTCACATTCAACATAGCATCACAATACTTAAAAATGTTTAAATAGTAATTTAAGAAATAGATTTTTTAAATAAATGATTAAACTTAGTAGATATTTCATGCCTCTTAAAATCAAGAGGGGTTCTCTACCCCATCAATCTGATGCTCTGGTTAAGACAAAGATATGGGAAAGATATTTCCTATCCCACTCAAGAAATCAGTCAGATATGGAAGATGATGGAAACAAGAACATGCACAGCCTCATCTCAGAGAATATAAAAATAGCCATCGAGTCTGAAAAGATTGGAAAGACATCTGGACTGGCAGCTCAGCGAGTGTGTGTATACCTAGTTCCACAACAGCAACCATGCGGATGCGAAGCGAGATGTATGGGCTGAAGCAAAGCCCACAGTATTACATTTACAGAGAACTACGAAGGCTCAGTGTGAGACTACACAAATGCACTGGAGAAAAGTTTCCACTGCAGGCATCAGTGTGTGAGTTTTGGGTTTCACAACAGCAACAACAGCAGACTTCTCCTATAACCATCAGATGCATTGCACTCGTTTTCAACCCCCGACCTCCGGCTGCACACCCCTGCCCCGACAATGTGGAGTGGCTTCATCATGTCAGGTCTGATTTGTGGTGGCACTAAAGTTAGCTCATCCACAAGGAGCCTTCCGTCCTCTACGTTTCAAGGCATGTCTCCGCGGGAATGGAAAACAAACACAAACCGGGCGTGCGTGAATGATTGTTTCCCCCGATTGAAAGACGCTTAAACATATCCAGCACAAGACTGTCAGGAAACCCACATGTTCTACTCATCGTTCGTCTATCCCAGGGCAGACTCACAGGCTGACGTCAACCGGTGGGCACGGCGGTTATGAAGCCTGTCATCAAATCAACCCACAAACCAGCGCACTTTGCTGTTAAATATTAATAATTGAGAAGCTTCTTGCATAATATATTGTCTGCTCTCACCCTGTCAGTTGGGTGCATACCAGATGGATGAAGGCAGCCAAACAAAGCAGAACAAGTCAATCACCATTCAAACCCTAAGGATTTATTTCCTGTTCACGCATTGATAAAGTACACTTTGTTTTGCACTATATTGACAATTTGCCAGCTTGGAAAGACTTCAACTCTTCCATTTCTGCAGTTGGTTTTCAGCATCCTTAATTTACCAAAAGAAAATTTTTCACACGGAGCAGACATTTCCCATGTTTCAAAACTTGTATGCAGACGATAGCGTGTTGTATTGCAGAGGTCAGGACAGCCGAGTGGCAGCTCCTGTGACGGTCTCACCTCTCTCGTGAACAGCATTGCAGTGTCGTAGTGCTCCGGATGCCTCTGGCTCGGTGGGTTTAAGTGCTGCTGCCAGGAGCAGAAGTTCCTCAGGGCCATGCCCCCGTTGCTGGAGACTTCTGGGCCGACGTCCTCGTCCTCCACCACCAGCATCTTCACCACCACCATGTTCACCGAGTTCTTTATGCTGGGGTGCTTGTAAAGCTGGGCGGCCATGGACAGGAGGGTGAGGATGTAGTGCTGCGTGTTAAGAAGAGAACATTCAGGGTTTACACATTTATGCAGCAGCAGCAGCCATTTCAAGTGACAATTTGTTCCATCAAGTGACAATTGTTGCATTTTGAGTGTCTGTTCACATGACGACGGTGCTCGGAGCCACTGAAAACGCAAATTTTTGAAAACGGTTGATCATCTGTCCTTGCAATGTCTGTGTACTTCCATTGTGTGGCGTATTGTTCTCTGCATGCATGTGTGTACAGTTTCATTACAAAAAACAAATACCAGGACCAACTCACAGCCCTACATGCTAATTACATAATTCTCAGTGTTGCTGCCATTTTTGTAGAAATGGACGTTGTTTCCAGAACATTGCCATGTATGATTGAAACTTTTCAGGTTTTCACTCAAAATCTTGTTGTGTGTCAGTAATCTATTTGACACTATGATGTTGATGGATTTACAATATGTGGTATTTTCAAAGTTCTTCTTTTCAACAATTTAGTAGGATTCAGAAATAAAAGTAAAAAAAAAAAAAAAAAAAGTAAATGCAGGCAGACATTCCAAATGTTTCATTTTGTGTGCTCAACGTACATTAAATAGAGTTAATTTAATCCATACACACGCCAGTTTACCATATTTTTTATTGTCTATTCATAGCAAAGTATGGCCCCTGAAACTCATCCTGTCCATGTCCGGCCCAGCACATCTAAGTGGAATATTTTACAGTGAAAGATTCACTTGAACTGTCGTCAAAGGTTCCACCCATCAGACCTTAAGAGGGAAAAGAATGACAACTTTCACTAAAAAAAGAACAGGAGTAGGTTTTCAAAGTGTAGTGGGGGGGCTTCATGACGTCTGTGTTTCGTACCAGTGTTACGTGTGGGGTGCTTGTATATTTATGATGGTGCGTCTGAAGCTGCTGTGGGAAAAGAACCTCCACGAAGATGTCTGGGAGTCTCCTCCAGGCCCAATAAACACCGGGCCTGCCTTTAAAGGGGAAGAGTGGAGCAGACCTGACTAGTCATGTTGGCGCTGACTCCACTTCAGGAGCTTTGAAATGACAAATATTAGTTGGACCAACTCAAACGCGTTGGCACTTTCAGTTTGCAACCACACATCGAAACGAGGACTTGAGATTTCAGCTTTCTTTGCTGTTTTTTTCTTTTCTTTTTTTAAAATCAATGAGTGGAATGTATTTTGAAAGAAGTCTGTGTAAAAACGTGCTAAGCTCATGCATTCCTGGCAGTTGTGTTCATACAACTTTTGGTTTCAGTTATATCAGGCAGGAATAAACTTTGACAAGCAAAAGCATCCTGTTCCTTTCAATAAAACAACCTAAAGTACAAATCCCTGGATTTTGCATTAAAAGGATGACTGGAAACATCTGAACGTGTCGTCCGTGACCACTTCAGTGGAGAGTTTCGAAATATGACGGATGATTTTGTGTGGAATTTGTTTTTATTTTTCTTGGAATTTATGAAGTTCGTAAACTCATTTTTTTGCAACCCGCAAACCAACAAAGCAGAACCAGTCAGTGTGGAGATGTTGAAAACAAATATACTCTTAAAAAACACCCAGCTGGAAGGAAGGAATAAAAAAAATGTCCACATATTAAAACAAAACAATGGCTGGTCAACCTCAATGATGTGAAATATGTGTGTATTTACTGCAGACCTACGAATACCAAACACATAACAAAGTTGTGGCAACACATTTACAATTTAGGCACCATTTACACAACAATGTTTCAAGAGAAAAAGATTTTGCATTCTTGTTTTAGAAAGGTTTTGCGTTTACACAGCAACGTTTTGAAAACGATGTCCTTTTCCATAGAAATTGCAGAAACTTTGAAAATGGTGTATTTTTCATATTGGCCACAAGTGGGTGTTGTTTGTTTTTGTAGTGAAACTACACACACACATGCATATAGAGAACGATACGCTACGAACATTAACAATGGGAGAAGACGGACATTCGTATGGACAGATGATGAAGTTGGATGGCTAATCCGGAGTGTTTTCAAAACGTTGTGTTTTCACACATTTACACAACATCGAAGTTGGGGAAAGTTACACCTTGGGAGCTATTTTCAAAAAGTTACATTTGAAGTGACTGAGCACTGCTGCGTTTTGGTGAACACAAGGCAAAACACAACTCTGAAAATTCCCCCTTCTCTGTGTAGACGTTGGAAGTGTTCTACACATGCATAAGTAAATGGATTGTAACAACAATGTTCGCGTCCCGAGTGTCATGACTCCCAGTCCATATTCACTCGGGACTTGGTAGATTAATAGTTGACAGTCACTGTAATAATTCAACTTGGTCATCTATCCATGCAAATGTCCATGTACTCCCACTGTTAATGTTTGTAGTTGTTGTATTGTTCAACCCGTCAACCTGTGGTCCTGGCATTATAAGTTAATCTTTTTCAGTGTCTGTTTCTGGACTTATATATATATCACACACACACACACACACACACACACACACACACACACACACACACACACACACACACACACATGCACACATCCCTTTCTGCTTTATCATCTCATTTTCATCCAATTGCCACCCACCATCCGTGCTCCCGGTGGAACACACCCCCGTCTTCCCTTCATCATCCTGGAAATCACATCAGCTTCTCCACAAAACTTCCCACTTTCAAAGTGTGTATTTGTCACTGACAGAAATATTTCCTACTTCCTCATGAACACGGCATTAGCACAGGCCGAATGAGCATCCCAGTGAGAGGCCGAGACGATGATGATGATGAAGTTATTCCTACATAGTTTTTCCACATGCTGCCTTACAAACACACACACACATACACAGATACCAGCGTGCTCAACCTCCGGTTGAGCCACCACGTCACTAACTGCAGAATCAAACCAGGTCTTGTGTAATTTCTGATGAGAATCCAACATGGGATCCGTTTATCAGTCTGACGTGGTCCCACCTGACCCGGCTGTCTGTCTGTCTGCCTGACAGTCTGGGGAACGCAGCACAGGGCCTTGGCAGCTGGGGAGCATGTTAAGCACAAACAGGCCGGACGGAGTCTGGCCGGTGCAGACTGGGACACACTCACAGATTGTCCTACTTTTGTTTCACTAAATCTCCTCTCTAGCTCGAGACAGGTTGTGGATGATATAAGGACAGGACATCTCTACTTTGAAATTATTTCCAGTGGACATGCTGGATGTTTGATTTCACCTACAGCAGGAAGGGCTCCATTTCATACATGAGTCATGTAAAAGTGGGTAAAAACAGAAGGGAATGGATAATGTAAGAGTAGTGAATCTTCCCGGGTGATGTTGAAGCTTTGGGTGCCAAATCGTGACCAAGTCCTGAGGAATGTGGATCAACATTGCTTGCATTTCTGTTGCCTGACCTCTTTCTCAGCTTGTGGAAAACAGGGAGCCCATCGATTTCCTCCAAAGCCCCCTCTTTTGCCAAAACATGTTTTATGAAGCAGGAAGAGAGGGAAAAAACGCACAAACCCTGTTACAGTCTTTTCTAGGCTATGAATTCTGAACTAAACAGGAAAGTTGGGAACACAGGAGAAAAAGTGGTCTGCTTCAGTGGGCTGTTTATTGGACGCTCTAAAAACTTTAGAATTCAACCGAAACGGTTTGTTTGAATTTCTATCAAAGTGTGTGCGTGTGCAGGAAAGTGTGAGTTCATGGTGTCTGACCTTTATTTCATCTCCGTAGAAGTGGGTCATGGAGGAGTCTGCCACCACCAGGGTCTCTATGAAACGGGGCGCGGAAACGAAGCGTCTCCGGCGCGGCTCCGTCCGTGCGTCACTGCGGCCGTGCGTAAAACTTTCCCCGTCGCGCTTCTCTTCCGCCGTTGCCTCCTCCGCGCCATCAAACAGAAGAGGGACGGTGTGGCTCTCGGTGTGCGTCCTCCTCCTAATGACATGCATTTGCTCGGCAGAATCTGACCCCAGTCTGCCACCACCGCCGAGTTTCGGCTCAATTAAATACTCTTTCCCATCCGTGATGAAGGAGCCAAGGATGCCCGAGCACAAACTGACAGCCACAACCGAGTTGTGATCCTGATTCACGCTGCCGGAGTAGAAGCAACTCCTCAGCTGCTCCGCGCTCTCCTGCGTCCGGTTCACTGATCCAGGGCGGGCAGGTTGAGCACCTGAGGTGCTGCGTAAAGCGCCGACGCGCTCCACGGTAAAGGACGGTGCGACGAAGCTGGGGTCCGGAACCAGGTTCAGAGTCAAGTCCCTGCCAAACGCGTTGAGGATGAACCGCGGCTGCTCCTCGCTTCTCTTCCAGAAGCGCCCGCGGACTCTGGCGTTTATCCGCACAGGTACAACATCCTCTGTTTCAAAGGGAGAGGCAAGTGCCGCGTTGACAGCGCACAGCAGAACGCAGGCAAAGCGCAAAGTGGCACACATCTTCTGCGCTCAAGAATAAAAGCTTTCAATGTCTTGTATGTTTCGTAAGAGGCGCGTCTTCTCCAAAAGGGAAGAAATTCTTCTTCAATTAAAGTTTTATTTTTAAATTCTCCCCCAGTGCTTTGAAGCTGAGTCAAAGTGTGTCTGTTGGTTGATTGTCGTCCGTCTTGTTGTGCCACTCACCAGCACGGCTGCAGTCTGGACACATCGGGGGTATTTATACTTTCTGCTCTTCCCTGGACACGAGGGGGGTTTATTTTTGATATCCTCCGTTGCTGGAAATTCTCCTCCCACTCGCACTTCATGAGAGACTCGCGGATAATACAGATCCAATGAGAGCGGTCTGACACTCCCCCCTTCTCCTCAAACGAGCTTGACAACCGCGCTCCTATTATTAGCCACCACGTACAGCGCGCTGCACGGCCGCGGCGGGACGTCTACACTTTACGCATTGCTGGAAGTTATTTGGGAGCCGTGTGAGTGGCAGGAGGCCCCGGTCTGCTTTATCCCCCGGCACAAAAGACCACCGCTGGTGTGTGTGTGTGTGTGTGTGTGCGTGTGTTTGTATATATGCGTGTGTGTGTGTGTGTGTGTGTGTGTGTGTGTGTGTGTGTGTGTGTGTGTGTGTGC
>OMNM01040908.1:0-18077 GCA_900302745.1 Parablennius parvicornis
ATTGGAAGAATCAATATTTGTTCAACTGTGAGTACATGACATTACTTTATTTGCCACTGATTATTTCCATATAAAGGGTGTATACTCCCCTTGTGCCAGGCCCAAGGCTCAATGTATTGTTGCACACAAAATGGAATTCACAAATCCTACAGTTTGCTTTGTTATTACTAAAACAACATTTTCATGATCATACATGTTAACACCTTGGTTGACAGGTCACACATTTCATGCCACACCATGAAATGTTTGGCTGAACTGAATATTTTTGCTGCTTTTACTGGCACAAAGCCCACGTCACTATCTGTTGATGATACACGGCAGAATCGCTTCAAGTAAAGTGTATTAATGATCCTTGTAAGTCTTTAACTTCACCAAAACAAATGACCCATTTTGAGAAGATTCTCAGTCCTCCGCATACGTGAAATATGCCTCCTCTTCAGCCGCATGTGTGAACTAATGCCACAGATTCATAACAGCCTCCGAATTTATGAAGGAGCTACCTCTCCAAGCGTGAATGGCATGCACAGCGATGATGATCAGCCGAAAAGTGCAAAATGTACGTCTTGCGCTCCCAACACTCTGTAACATATCGAACACACCGCAGCTGTCCATGGTTAAGTAGCTCTGTGAAAATAATAACGACTTCAGTTGTTCTAAATGTAAAAGTGCTTTCATTTCACATGAAGCTCCTGCAGCAATTTTAAACTGGCGCAGCAATGCAAATGTAAGCAGTGGGGATAGTACGAGGACAAAGACAGCTGTCACTGTGGTCAAGATTCAGACATGGACATGAGCAGCCTTAAAAACCCAGCCAGTGTGCAGACAGGGAAATCAATACAGCATTTTGTTATCTATCTCTATCTTACAACTTAAAAGAGAAGGATTATATGTCATAGAGTGAGCCCAGGCAGACTTAGGCGCAGATCTATCATTGTAGAGAGTCACAGGCCTTTTCCTGTGTAAATCATGTGTCACATGGGCAGCGAGTTCATTCTCCGGCCATGGAATACATTTAGGCCTTGGACACAGACTTCCATTTTTCACCTTTGATTGAGTGCCTCCCCGCAGTACTGAAGCTGTAAGTAGATTATTTTCCAACATGACGCTTTCATTGTTCGTTTTGTTACTGCCGCCCGTATCAGATCAAACAGGGTGAAAAATAGCTTCACGCGCTAAAACAGGTGATTGATACATTTTAATTACTCCACTTCTCTTAGGAGTGCAACTGTCAGGGCTGCTGAGGTTTTAATGTGACAAACGCTTGACAAGCAAGACAAGAAAGGCAAATGACACACCTGTGGCAAAGTTGTGAACAAACTGAATTTCTCCCACCTGAGCAGTCAGTCCTGAACGTGTCAAAGCCTTCAGTGTAACCGCAGGATCCCCCATAAACCAGGCGCTCAAATGGAGCGCAGACAGTGAATGATTTGACTCCATCGTTTACAGGACCCTCATCCTTGTGGATGTTTCTGAACCATCTCTCATGTGGGACGTAATGCTGACCGTGCGAGGTGGATAAAGTGAAAAGTGGCCACAGAAAATATGAACCGCCAGGCACTGCAATACATCCGCTCATGGCTGAGATAAAGGGCTCTGCAGAAGATGCTTTTAAAGTCTTTGATGAAAAAGGAAATCTTGATATTAAACTATAATACCCACACAGTGATTGATTTTATATTAATGGCGGTTATACAGCAAACCATAAAGATGTAAAGGAATTGATCCCCAGCTCCAGTCTCACCTCCTTCACCCTCTTGTGGCTCTCAAAGGAGGGTAATCTTAGTTTGCTGCTGTAGCTTGTGAGATGGGGTGCTTTGGACTTCAGGTTCTGTATATTCTCAGTTATGGGTACAAAGACACACCAGCAGGTAGTCACTCATTCCCGACATCTATATTACATCTGCGAGATGGGGTCTTCCAGAGACAATCATTCCCACGATTCACTTCCAGCACACAAGAATCATCTTGTGTCATGAAAGTATGTGAGCGCTGAAATTGTCAGACAGCTCCCACTTCTAGCTTTCATCATCCCTTCCCAAAGCATTTCGATTTAATTTAAGTGTGCCGGGAAGTGCTTTCATTTTGTTTTAATGAAGTTTTAAAAGTTGGCTGATCTGTAATGTAAGCTTCTGCCACCATCCGACTTTCACTTACCTATCATCTGTTCTCTGTGTGATTGCCGCGGAATACAATATGATGACCTGTCAGCCATTATGCTCAGTGTGGGATTCCCGAGTTCACTCAGAAGTTAATCACTGGTGCAGAGAAATAAGTCTGTCCTACACTTCCTTTGCCACGGAGAGCTACGCAGTCATCACATGAGTGAGTATCCACACCGTCTATCTTTGTATGCGTCAATGTACCTTTCTGTGTGCTGAGGCCTTTATGTTCATCTGTGTATCTGCCTTTGTATCTCTGTCTGTCTGTCTGTCTGTATGTAACGTAGTTAAATAATCTTTATGTTATCCATCTAATATAAGTTATCTGTATTCATCATCCATCCATCCATCCATCCATCCATCCATCCACGCGCCTGTTTACTTATTTATTTAGATTGTAAGCTCTTCACAGTGACTGTCATCACTGTGTGCGGTTTAATTCAGCCGCCGTCCTCATTCTCCTCGTCGTTGGCACACACCGTGTGGGAATTTGCCTCCTCAAGTCTTGGTGAAAGTGACCCAAGATTATGTGAAACAAAGGCACGGTAAATGCCGTCATCTGCACAAAGACAATGAGATGTTACATCCAATGTCATGGCATTATGTTGGAGGATTCAAACAAAGAATTGAACCGTTGACGATATCTGCTTGGAAATGGAGAAGGGGTCTGAGCTGCCACATCAAAACGGAGGGAAAAAAAGGCATAGCATTTGAAAGCCTAAAGGCTTAAACTAATACAAAAAGTCTAATCAGACTAGCAATCCCTGATGTTAATGAAGGTGTCACACATTGCACAAAGAAAGTTGTGCCTGGCAATCTTCCATTTTTCGGCTGCCTACACCAGTGACATTTCATCTCACATTCAAAGAGCGCTGAGGCCCCTTAATGAAATGCATAATTAACATATTCTAATTGTGCTGAGCACAGTGATGGTTTTGACAGAGCTCACTTTCCATGTCTAATTCAATGCTAATTTAATCTGTTCTTTTCCCGCCGACATGACCTTTCTTGATTGAGTTTCACCGCAAAGAATTTTTTGATGGATTGATTTATCAACCTCTTGGAATGCAACAAAAGTGCCAGTTTTAGACAGACGAGATGAGGAGGGGAAATGACGAAGACGACAGCAGACAAAATCAGGTGACTGTGGAGGAAAACAATTTGATATTTTAGAAATTAAATGAAGCCAGGCGAGCTCCCATATAGAATTATGTCAGATGATACATTGTGGTATTAGAACTCTCATGCACAAAACAGCGTTTTTTTTCAAATCCTGCAGGTCTAATGGCATCATTTCTCAGTCACAAGCAGAACATTGCTTAAGCCATTCAGCTGGCGTACCTTTAACACGAGGATTAAGAGGAATCCAAAGGCGTCTTTATGACAGAAAGAGCAAAAAGATACCGGCACTATTCATGGATCTTCTTAATCTGAGTATTTACTAAAGGTTGATGCTGAGTAGGCAGCTAAGAGTATCTCAGCCCACTCAACTGTTGAAATTCCCATTCTTTTTTAATGGGAAAGAGAAAATCACATCCAACAGTGGAAAAGACACTGACACGTAATGTATGTGGAGACTTTGTTTAGCTTTGAGGTGTGGGTCACAAATCATCGGGAATTTCGCCGTTGCCAATAATTTACCTTCTGAATACATGCGCCTTTTCCCGTCCCAGTCCTTCAGATGCCAGATGATACATTTTTATGTGCCCTTTCTAAATGGAAATGAAAACGACAGAAATTCCCTCCAATGTCTGATTCCAGGTCCCAGTATGAGGCAAAAAGCTAAGGTAGTGAAATTAGGGGAGAAAACTGGGGATGAGGAGGAATGTGGAGCTGTCAGTCAGTCAGTCAGTGGGAAGGGGGATTATGCAGAGCTCAGAGCAGTAATTGAACACCGTCGGGCCCGCCCTCATTTACATCTCAGCCTTCTGCCGGCTTTGATTGGCAGCTGTACATGAAATGCCACATCAGTTGAAAGTATGTTGTGAGCTGGCACTAACAATCCCGTGGCTCCAGGGAGACCTGCCATATTGTAATTTGGTTATCAGGCATGAAGGAAATAATTCTAAGTGCCAGGAAATGTGAGGCAGAATAAATGCTTCATTGCTGCAAGTTGCCCAGGGTGACAGTTCTTATTTAATGTACAAGAGCGTCCCATTGCCTGTAGATTTGGGGAGCAGAGGAAAGGAAGGGAGATGTAAACTGGGAGATGGAAGATTTTCATAAAGGTGATGGGTTAACAAAAAAAAAAAAAAAACTGAGGCAAAAACAGAAAACATAATCAATAAAAAGTCATGATTCTCTTTAGATAATAAAATCACATTAAGCCTTTTGTATTCAAGCCCTGTTTATAGGCTTAAATGTGGAATTTCCAGGAGAAAAAAAAAGGGCACAAGCACAGAAGTAATGCAGATTTGTGCGTGCTATTGCATCATTTGCTTGACATGTAAGTGAAAATGGGTCCTGAACGCAGCCACTTCTCTTAAGTGGCTCGGGCCTTATTTGTTTTGATGCAGTGTTTTTGCATGGGGAGTCTTTTCTCTTGAGATGGAGCTGTCACATTGTAAAAAAAAAAAAAAAAAAAAAAAAAAAAAAAAAGAAGCCCCCGATGCTGGCAGCAGCCCCCGGGCAAAATGAAAACAAGTAAGTGGCATAGATAAATCATGCCAGCCAACGTCTTGTTGATGAATCAGATAAGACCAGAGCATCTCAGGAACACTGGGCTTAATGGAGGTCCCAGTGGCAGCTGTGGGTGGGTTTATAATGACTGCTGAGTGTTTCTTTTGTTTACTCGCAATTATAACACAGACCCAGGGTGAGATGAGAGGGATAGATAGATAGATAGACAGATAGATAGATAGATAGAGATAGATGATAGATAGATAGATAGATAGATAGATAGATAGATAGATAGATAGATAGATAGATAGATAGATAGATAGATAGATAGATAGATAGATAGATAGATAGATAGATAGATAGATAGATAGATAGATAGATAGATAGATAGATAGATGGATGGATGGATGGATGGATGGATGGATGGATGGATGGATGGATAGATAGATAGATAGATAGATAGATAGATAGATAGATAGATAGATAGATAGATAGATAGATAGATAGATAGATAGATAGATAGATAGATAGATAGATAGATAGATAGATAGATAGATGGATGGATGATTTGGAATTTAGCTATTGGTTTCATAAGAGTGGGCAATAATTTTGAATTGGTGTTTACCCACATATTCATCTCTGCTGTTCATTCCACAAATACTTTTTTGTTGTTGTTTTTTAATATGTAACACCATTTCTGCCCCCAAAAAACAGGCTATTTAAGAAAACTTGAGGCAATAAAACACAAAATGTTTTTACAACAAGGAATTATAAACAGGAAAACCATCTAATCATTCGGAATATTGTAACATGTTGACCGCCTGTAATTTTCATGGCTTGTATGACTATATTTATAAAGAAATATATATCAAATACATGATACATGATATTGTTATTGATTACATGTTGGGATTGCTCAGGACCAACTTACTTAATGCGGATAGATAGATAGATAGATAGATAGATAGATAGATAGATAGATAGATAGATAGATAGATAGATAGATAGATAGATAGATAGATAGATAGATAGATGTCCAGCTTACAGAGCTAATTATTCATAAAGTAATAGGGTTAAGAGAAAGTGGCCTCTGCCATCATCTCTCATGTGAACAGGCTGACTGAGAGACGTGATGGCTGACATCCCCTGGCAGAGTGCGGATCATTTGTCCGCAGGAACAGGGGCCACTCAGTTCCAAATGCCATGGTGTGTGGTGCCCAGACAATGGGCTCAATGCTGGGCTATTATCCCCTGTGTCAGCAGGGATTGGCCTCCCATTTGAAGAGGTCCACTCGTCTGCATCCATGCCACTTTGAGGAGCATCATTAGGTGGGCCTGTCAATTTCCACCCCAGTGTTATCTAGATGCTATAAATACCGTGCATCATTCCTGTTCATATTTGCCTTCGTACCATCCATCCAGCTGCCTGCAGTCCTGAGTAGATGGTCTCTGCTCTGCCAAATGATCCCTGCCATTTGTTTTAAATCAAAATCAAGAGTATTTTCTTTTCTTTAAATTTCTGCAGTTCAATGACCGCACATCTACACATCCTAGTTTAGGTGATTTCTGCTTATCGGACAACAATTTTTAAGAGTATTCAGATGTTTCTCGCTCCTTGTGGTTGTTTGCTGCTTTAATTTTGCTCCAAGTAGTGACAGGTGACAGGTGCTGTAATATAAAGCTGATACGTATCACTTGAAGTAACGCTCACGTTGATCACCTGCCACTCTCACAATGGGATTCAAGCGGGTAAATACTGCTGAATGTATAGTCAACTCCGCGTCACACTGGATCTCTACTGTTCCTGATCAAACAGGCCTGTGAAGGGCCAAGACAGGCTTAGACCATCATTAGTCCATAGTGAGGTTGCAGACTTACTCATAGCTATCTCAGCTCATGGCCAAATTGGCTGGATGTCAATCTGTCTGTGTCTTGTGAGATGCTAAGAAGCCTAATGATGTCTGGTCTTGGCTGCTCCATTGTTTGGGTGTTGATCTTCCTCTGCAGGTGAGGTAGGTGGCTGAATGTTTCTGGACTATCATCTGTGGATGTCAACGATGAGATTTTATTTTATTTTTTTCCTTCTTCGTATATTCGTGTTTGAATAATATGCTAGTGTGACTCCTGCATGTGGGTAAATATTAACACAACAGAGAATCAAAGGCATGGGATTTACAGTAAAGCCTGAAAAATTCTCATTAATGCTTGAATGTATAATTCAGAGAAATGCAGAGGTGAAAGAGGATTTGATGTTGTAATTTTTTTTGTTGTTGTTTGCAGAGATTTATATATGCTGTTTTTCCTGACACGTCTCTTACTCACTCTTTTGGCTTGTCTTTAAACCTCCCCTTGGCATTGCCAGACTAAGTTATGTGGATTGCCTGTGAAGATGTGATATCTTGGAAGCACTCAGACTGCCCCCAGAGAATTGGCCTGTAAACCATCATTAGCGAGCAGAGAAGTGTAAGTCTTTAAAACGTTAGATCCAGCTGACGTGCCATATAACCCTTTTTTATTCCCAGTGACAAACCAAACCATCTAAAATCATGTGTAATTATGCCGAGGCAAATCCAATTTTACCCCTTCTGAATGTAAGTTTTTCCAAATGAATTTTAAATATAGAAGCATAAAGCATCTGTAGTGTTTCACAAAGAATAATACTGGGTTTAAATCCCTTTTTTCTCCACTCAAGTCATGCAAATAAAAGATTAAATTCTAAGTTTGTTTGATTTGATGGATTTGAGCAATCTTTTCATCTTATGGACCTAAAAAAAAAAAATGCCCTCACTTGATGCTTTCAGGGTAAGACGGAATTTCATATTTAGCTTTGACATCTCTGACAATTGGGGACAGTGGCAACCTTCACAACTTTCACATAAAACTTAGATCAGTTGTATTTTTAAAGGTGCAAAGGGAAGTCACCACACTCCACCGAATCAACATTTCAAAGTCTTCGAGGAGCCCTTGACTTTTGTGGCAGATCACAGAGGAGTGGATTGGCACGGCTCATTTACATTGTTCAGAAATCGGCGGCTGGTCTGCCTTGAAAAGAAAAATACCCCCTTTACATGGCTTAAATGTAACCTTTTGTCTCCTCCGCTGCAGGAGAAAAACTCGGGGACAGAGAAACGCAACTAACAATGAAGGCTTCCAGGCAATATGTGCTCGTATTTAAAAACAAGAACATTTTAATTTACATTTTTATGTTTCTTAAAGGTGTGTCAAGGTTTAAAATAAGGGGAAAAAAAGTTTTAGTGACTCCAAGCAAGCCACGATCCGTGGAACTGTCAGTTGATTAGTCCTCTTGATTACCATTTATAAGAGGCCCCAGTGCTCTATTATTTGCATTCCTATTTAGCCATGATTTTGTGGAGGGCACACCGTGATTAAACTTGTCAAGACGCCTGATTGACAGGGTCAAATCTTCACATTCCTTTCTGCTGAAACCAGAGGAAGAAAAAAAAAAGGAAGTAAAATAGACAGTGGATGTGTCAGCTTCCCTTTCCTTTTTCCTCTCCCAACCTAAGCAAAAACTCCCCCTTTCTGTTCCTCCCTCCTTCCCCCCCTCCTGCTCTTTTCCTCCCTCCCTCGCTCTCGTTCCCTCTTACAATCTCGGTCAGGAATGTTTTAATTTTAGGGATAGATTCTGCCTGTCAAGCAGGGCTGGATGGCCTGTAGTTCAGACGATGAGATGTGATGGGTGTAAAACAATAAAAAAAAAGAGAGCGAGAGAGAGAGAGAAAGAGAGAGAGAGAAGGAGATGTGAGAGAACAAAGAGGAAAAGAGCTCACTTTATTGGACAGATTTAATTACACTGAATAGAGATTAAGGCAGGCAATCCACTGAGGTGTGAAATTAACCCTTGATTACTGATGAAGCTCTGAACAGAAGCTGAAAACAATAGTTAAAAAAAAAAAAAAGATTGACCACTGGGTAGTTGTAATTATTCCAGATATCATTATTTTATTTAAAGAAAGAAAGAAAAAAATTTGGATAGGTAAACCCAGCTTGGATAAATGAACAAGGGGAAGGAAACTACATTATTAACCAGGCTAAAAACACTAACAGAGAAAGACTTGACATGATCTGAAATCTAGCAGCTTGCTTGCATCACAGATTACTAACCTTTCTGTTAGACCGGGCTCTTTCCCTGGAGGGGGAATGAGGCCATGGTAAGGGGGAGAAGAAAAAAAAAAAAAAAACAATTAAAAATGCAGAAATGAGTTGATGCAATCTGCTCACTCCAAATGATGTTGTGCAGTTTTTCCCTCATGAAATCTCAAATAAATCTTTGTATTAGTGTATTTAGAGAGCGGACAGTTGTGAATTGCAGATACCTGAAAGAAGGGATTAGATGTTTTCAATATGAATGACTGTAAGCAGCTTAAAATACTTCATTCAAACATCCACATGTTTTTGGCTCTTTGATGTAATTCACGGAGAGAATAATGAAGTTTACTCATAAAAGGAAAAAAAATAGGAAACAGGTGCTTTTCTCTTGCACTGTAATTTAACAGGTGGTCTGCCTTAAGGGAAACTTTTTATATATTCTCTGTAGAATTTCACAAAAGAAACATGAAAACAGATTAAAAAACTAAGAAAAATTTGCCAAATAAAAGACAATCAAGCAATAATTATCAGCACAAATTAAGATAGCAAAACGATACAAACATGATAGAAAACTCACATGTGAATGAATCCATTTCTAGCAGGGTGATGTTTATTCATTTTTCCATCACTACGCATTAACAGCCAGTCAACCAGGATGGAAATGGGACATCCTCTCGCCCGGGCCCTGATGTTCACAAGTCGGAGACAGCCAAACGCGCTGCCCCGACAAGGCTAGCTGTTTGCATAATTAGCGGTAATTAATGAAGAGAAAGAAAAGACTCGTTTGTATTTTAAATGATCTTAAATGATCCCATTAGCACTTGTCATAGTCCTGTACACTAAACAGCGTGAGTTCAATTAGATCTTTTCTTTTCTTTTTTCTTTTTTTTTTTTTTTTTTGTCAAATGAAAGTGGTTCTTGATGCCACTCTTGAAATATTCCAGTTGTAGGTGATTCGTCAAGCCTCTAAGCTAAAATCATACAACTGTATTTCGCTGCACATCTTACAAAAGACGTGTTGAGAAAAAGATGTGCAATATCAGGGCCAAAGCACCGCTGCCTCCTTCTTATCCCTAACCGTGCGTGCATGACAGCATGCATACAATAAAATATGTACCCTGTCTTGTACATTTCATTCCCGGTGCTGAACGGACAAGGGAGGAGGACAGAGAGGAGAAATAAAGTGCCATAATGAATCTAAAAGGCATAATTCATTCTGATCAAACGCACTCAGGGATGAGTCATGCTCCGGTGAACCCTTCTGACCACTGATGGGTCTGCAGCAGGGAAGGGGATGAGGCGAGGGATTGACGAGCACACATAAATTCTAATTATTCCCAATGTATGCAATCCTGCAAATGGCCGTCCTCGCAGTGGTGGCCGACGACGGGTTTTTCCTCTAACAATCCCCCCCTCCTTTTTTTTTCTCCAAATGTCTCCTCAGACTTTTTTTTTCCCCCTCATTTTTATGAAGGGCTCTGGTTGTAAACCCGGGACAGAGCTGAAGGAATGAAAGCAGCGGGTTGTGTAGTTGGTAGAGAAGAGAGGGGAGGGAGAAAAGAAGAAGAAAAAAAACCAACACACCGGCTCCAACTCTGAATGCTGGGGAAAGAAAGGTACGATGATCAATTAATCCAGGCAGTAATTGGATGAGTGTGTATGTAAAGCGGTAATGCCGTAATGAAAGTCATCCATTGTGCACATTCCCTCCCTGGCCGGTGAACCATCCCCCTCATCATCCTCTGGATCTCAGGTGCTTAGCCATGCAAATCTGTCTGACAGCCCAGTACATCTCTGTCTGCCTAATTGGACAGTATAGAGTTGTTTATGGATATTGCAGACATTTAGGACTCAGTTGGGGGCTGCTCAAAAATCATTAGCAAACGGCCCCTGTTACTGGACTGTCAGCTTCACTTCACCGACGTCAAAGCAGCGCCATAAAAAAATGTTTATCTCTGTCAACAACGGGGGGAAGGCTCCTCTTTATAAATGGAGCAGCGTGCTTGCTGAACATTCAAACATGCACTGGTGAAATGAGAGTATGTGGACTCTAACAGCTTGTTATATCACTCCCATCGCTAGTTTCTGATGTGTAAGCGAGGTGGTGTTTTTTGTTAATTAGAAAACCACTCCAGCTGTAGAATTTGCAGTGCGGGATATATTTACCTCGGAGTGGAAGTGTGAGAATATGAGACTCTTTCCCCTAATATTTAGTTTTCAATGCCTCACATACCTTTATACGCCCACGTTTTGACAGGACAAAGACGTAAACCTACCACAACCAATGTTTTTGTCTTTGTCTTAAAGAGAGAAGGCGCTCTTTGTGACGAAGCTGGGGAGAATTACAACCCGGCGATGAGCAGCTCTCCGCGGGTTTATGGAGGGTATTAGTGTCTTTCAGATCATCGTTTTGGTTTTCCGGTCCGCGGCTTTATGCTTGTGGTTCACCTCCATCGCTTCGGTTTCATCAGCCTCTGGGTTTCGGATAAGTCTGACAGAAGGACTATCTGATCAGGGGGCTCAGGAAATCGTGATAGGAGCGAGGAACGGCTTGTTTAATTGTAAACAGATTGGAATGAAATCAGGGAGGAATAATGGTTGGAACTAAGAGCACGAAAGTAATGCCGTGATCAGGTTGCTTACGACTTCAAGAATTGGAATTGAAGGATGAAATAGTAAAGGATTCGCTCCCCTTTAGGTCAGTCCTACAACTGTAAACTCAGTGCAGGTTCAAGAACTCCCAAGTTTTGTTTTTCAAGATGTTTGATGTGGAGTGTGACATGTTAGCGTAAACATTGTTTTGATTTGTTGTTTTTTTTTTGTTTTGTTTTACAGCATGCTGTTGTAGCTCTGCTGCACTCTTTACTCCATATTGTTTTCTGACATGCAACTGTTATAGTAAACAGCACCTCTAATCTGAAACATGTCTGCAAGAGAAGAAGCAGGGATGTTGGTGATGTGTTCATTGGGAGTGAGCACGCTGGACGGTATTAAAAATGAACAGATCAGAGAGACAGCAAAGGTCACGAGGTGCAGCGAGAAAGTCGGAGTTGGGCCGGAGTAAAGGCGAGGTTGCGATGGTTTGGACATGTGTGGAGGGGAGATAGCGGGTGCATTGGACAAAGGAAGCTGGACATGAAGCTTCCAGGCAGGAGGAGAAGAGCAAGACCTTAGAGAAGATTCGTGAATGTAGTGAAGGATGTGATGGAGACTGTGGGTGTAACAGAAGAGGAGGCTGAGGAGAAGAACAACCATAACAAGTGCAAGAATTAAAGGGAGTACATAAAACATCAAGTCTGATGTGCTGTGGTTACCACCTGCAAGTCATTTACTGGTCTTTGTTTGTCTCCATCACTTGATGTCACTAAAACAAAACTATGAATCAAAAGAAGATGCTTGTTCATGTTTTGCTTTAATGTATGAAGCATGACTCCGCCTCCCACATGAAGAACTGACGACGAACTCTAAACCCACGGTGTACCATGATCACCTCACAGAAAGTAGCCAGGGACATTAAGGTTAAATACTGGACTTTCTGTAATTTCACATCGTCAATCGAATTAGTTGAAGATTCCAGTTTAAGACTTTTACTTTGAAATCTTTCTAGCTCTCATAATCCTCTATAATATACTGTTGGACTTTATCTGACTTCATTTTATATTTTTTAATGTGCTTCATATTACGTGATTGTTTTTAAGTAGAGATTGGCTAAGATGTCTGGAATAAATTCTGGGATGAACACAGGTTCAAGATATTTTAATGTTTATTTTTATGTTAGTAAACTCTTTGTCCCTTATTTTTGTCGTCCTTTTCAGTTATGCTAAATGCAGACGAATCCATCTTTACTGCATGGATCTGTTTATTTCTTTTCACAACCACAAATCTCAGAGTTTCACTTTGAACACTCTCAAGATATTTTCCTAAACCTGACTTTTATTTCTATAAATTGCATTTACACCCAAAAACAACAGAAAGGTTTTCCTCAGTTATAAAGACTTTCTTCATTTTTTTATCCACGAAAGCATGTGAAGAAACCTTTCATTTTCTTTTATAAATTTCATCAATCCGGTCCTCAGTCCACATTATTATATGAGACTCAGCACATTATGTGAAATACAGCTATTGATGAAGAAAATACTACTATAAAACAAATTAGAGGACAAAGCCAAGCTCAAAGAAACTTCAGCTCATCATTTGGGTATTTCTTTAATGCACATTTATTGATTATTTACCGTTTATTATACTAATGAAGTCATGAAGCGTCTTCTGAGTGCTTGGACATTTTAAATCAATTCAATTCGATTTAAATGACTGAGACAATTAAAATGATTCTTGCTATATTTAGTCTTTAAGATATTTCTGTTTATGTCACAATGGCGGAGTGATCATTTCAAAACTAATTCAAAATGAAAAAGGAAAATGCCTGAGAAATGTTAAAGAAAAATACCTGTTTGCATGTTTGCTTGGACACAGAACAAAGCCTCTCTCTTTCCCTCCCGTCTCACTTTCTGTTCTTTCACCAAAACATAAAAGTCTCCTGTTGTACATCAGGCAGCTCCCTGCCCCTTCGCGCTCCCACCGGCAGGTTTGCCTTATGAATGTTCAAATTGAAGGCACTCGGATTTGCATGGCTGAACATGGCGAGGTTGGCGGAACAGGTCACGGGGACTCCAGACACGAGCTTTTAGAAGGATGAGGCGATGCCGGGCTGCACAGTGGCAATGTGCCGGTGGCGCTGGTGTGACCTTACACAACGGCGAACAAAAGAGGAGCCGGAGGGTCCGGCAAAGGATCACGCCTAACGGATAACTGCACGGGACTGCACTGTAAACACGACGGAAAGCGCGGCCACGCCTGCAATTATTCATCAAAGTTATTTATTAATGCTCATTAACACGACGCCGTTTCAAAGGCGGGCCTCCGGCCAGCAGTAATGGCCATGTCATCAAGCGGCTCTAACATTTTTGCAGGGGAACTGTTTTATCATTGCACTTATCTCTGTCAGGATGTAAAAGCACCGCGCGATTGATCGGAGTGACCACAGAAGACTTTGTGCAGTGCATGCACATACAAAAAGAAAAAGGAAAAAAAACTGGTGACAAGACAAGGGTAAATTCAGAAGGTGGTGCTCACTCTAACTCTCTTTTTCTCTCTCCCTCTGTCTCTCTCCGGCTCTTTAAACCATTCCATCTTTATAGCTGAGCCAATCAATGGCAAACCAGTGTCTATTGTCTGTTCTGTGCTCAGGCCACTGCCCTCTTGCAGCACCCCCCATTACAGAAATGTTTCTTCCCATCAGTGCCTTTACTTATCACTTCCCGGGTGACATTGAACTTCCTATGCCCCGGCCGCCGAGACACATCTCTGAACTCACACAATTACTCTTCATCCCCACTAACAATTTAGTAATGAAGTATTGATTTCCAGATTCCTCTCTTATGGATGATATTAGATTTTGTTTGATAAACTGTGCCTGGGCCTCTAATCTGCACTGTCCCTTTTCCCACTGTCTGTAAAACAAAGTGCCACTGGAGAGATAATGACCAGGGAACATCGATGAACTCATTTCATCAATTTGTAACACTTGACAATGAAAAAGGGCAGGCATTTTTCAAGCTGCAATGTCAAAGTTTATTGCTCTGGGTACGGTCTTATTGGAAGCCAGACATCTTGAGCAGCATTCAGTTCTAATTTATGGGCCCCAACGTGCCAGTTACTTTTAAAGGAAATGTTTGGATACTGGGAGGATATTAGTGTTGCACCTGGGTTGTCTGATTCCCAGGGCCACCGGGGAATCATGTGTCATGTTAGAAAATACAAAAACAGCAGAAAAAGAGGCTGAGACTCGAGCTATTTGCAATGCAAGGAAATGCTGCTCAGGACATAAATCATGCTGAGGTGTTACATGCAAGTCACACATGCATGGATTCAAGGGCCACCTAAATGCTTGAATTCTAATGCTCCTGCTTAAACTGTGTTCTCAGAATATTAAATGCACCTGCAGTAAAAAACAACAACAACAAATGGGTCTGAAAGATAAGAATTTAATCTTGTAATTGAAGTCGAGCAAATTCAAAGTGCTGCTTCTTCCTGGAGAGTCAATGTTTAAAACACACAGAGCAACCTTTGTCTGAAGGCTGAAAGCAAATCTGTTTTGTGGTTCTGGTCTACTAATTCAGAATAAATAGGTAAAACCAAGATACCCTGTCTGATATATGTTCATGGATATGTTTAATCTAAGTTACCGGTTAGATTTAATTTTAAATTTACATTTTACAGTCACTGATGCCTGACGTATGTCCTGTCATTATCACAATCTGCTACGTAATAGCATATCTGTGACCTCATAATAAGGTCATTTTTTTTTTTTTTTTTTTTTTTTTACAGTTTCCTCTTTGAAGGTACAACATGTAACATTTAGTTTGCTTTGAAACCAATATAACCTTGAATATTAACCTAAATGAGACTAAACAGCTAGGATGTCGTTTTACAGAATATTTCCTGATGAGTTTTTGATATACATCTCAAAGTCTGCGAGTTATTGAACTTGCGGCACGTCTTTACATCTTGCAATGCCGGTTTTTACCTCAAGATGGTGTAATGAGTCATTCATAGAAACTGCTGTAAGAATGGGGATCACAGTGATTGAAGCTTTTGGCTGCTGCATTGTGATGTAAACTATGTCTGAAAAGCTGGTTGATGAGAATTAGCCACCAAAATTACACAAATTACTGTCAAAATACTAAAAACAAATTATGCAGAATAAGTTAAAATTGCTTCCAAATTTGGCAAGACAAAGTTATTTCTGTATTTTCTTATGTGTCCAGATAGAAGGCATCTCAAAGTAATCCAATCAGTTAAACTGATAAGGAGGGAAATGTGCTTAACTGTTTCAGTTAATTTGAAATATTACTTAACTGAATGCAAAAAAAGAAGATTAAAAAGTATCTCATACTCTGAGTATTTTTCACTTTTACCTTTTTCAACAACTATATTTGAAGACAATTTTAGCAAGTGAAAGTAGACTAACAGAATGTTTTCTTTTCTCTGTCCATTGCTCTTGGAGCCAGATAGAGCGCCCAGCGTTAAAACTGTGGTCATGTTGAAACCACACCTAAATGAGTGTGATGTCATTATCTGTGGGTTGACTTTATGAAACAGATTAATCCTGGTTTGCTTTCGAAGGCTCTTTCGAGACAGGTCTGTGGCAATAAAGGCCGGCTGTCTCTGTGTCACCTCCATGAAATACAGAAGCGCCCCTCTGGTCATCCATGACACCAGATCAGTCTTCGTTGTTCAATAAAGGTTTCAGTAATGACTGCAGGTTCCCCCCCAATAATATATCTTTTACATTGTTCTAGTTGATGTGGACCTGCTTGCCTTTTGTAAAACATATAAATTACATGTTGAGAAGTGTCACTTGCTTTTCTATTGTGTCATATGTACAGTAAGTTTATGTTCCAAAATATTAACTTTGCACAAATCATCCAACTCTTTTGCAGATTCTTGAACTTATTCTTTTTTTGTTTTGTTTTTGCATTAAATGCATATACATGGTAGATTTGTATATGTGCCCAATTACCCTGGTATTGTTTTCTGTGCTTTGCTGTATGCTCCCATGCAGACAATTTATCCAGAACAAAGTCAAATCATTTATTTCCCCTCATTCATCCTGTTAGAATGAGAGACCCGGGGAAGAACAGCCAATTTAGACTGAAAATCCCAGTTCAGCTCAGGGTAATCTGATTTCTCTGCTCCCCAGAAATCTACATGTATAGTGCTTATCAACTGGATTACTGGCAGGTAGGAGGAATAACCCAATTTGAGGTTACTTGTTTCTCTGTGTGTAGTATTCAGTGTCACATTGCATTAGAATAGGAGGGGTATTGCTCTGTGGAGTGGATGCGTAACTTCCTCGCTCCTCCTTTCCCAGATCTGGCTGCTCATTTTTTTTTTTTGTCTTCTTTTTATGTAAATGTACTGCAATCAGATAATGGCCTTAAATGTGCAGTACTTAAAATTTAAGTCGTGCCACCGTTGAACATGGACTGACTCACTTCAGCAACAGTCTGTTATTCGTTTTATCTCTTCTTTTCGGTTGGTAGCTGCGGAGTTGTGGATTACAGAAGGGAGAAATGCCAGCTTTTGATAACAATGGAGCACAAACTGACATCTCCAGGCTGATGCTTTGGTGTAGATCACCTGAAAATAAGTGGCATTAGCACTGGCAACCTGCTCAGTCTGTATTTTTAGACAGTTAAATCATAATTCTGGGCAGTCAGTGTGGTCTCTGTGCACTTATGAACCCTTCTTTCAGTGACTCAATACACCATCTGGTGGCACAAACTTATACTGCAAGGCTAAATATAATGGGGCAAATTGGAAAACTAGCTGACTTTTCCCATCGGGACATCAGTATTGTCTGTGACATGATATTATAAATGTTTTTCTTTAATTTTTTTGATTAATTATATATATGTCACGTAAAGAATAAATACTAATGCTACCTCTAAAGAATGCCTTGAAATGAGAAAAAAAACAAGTTAGAAAATCCCAACTTTATTTTGTGTTTTTCTTCTTTTTTTTTTTTTTTTTTCTGACATCATAATTTTTCATCCTCCCTGGGATGCAGTGAAAGTGACAGATCTGAGATGGGTTTACTGGAGTGGTGACAGGGCCAGGAGGCCACCTGCTGTATGTGGTATCACTCTGATCCCAGCATGGACAATAAGAGATCTGCTCTCACCCTCCCCCCGTCTGTTGCAGATATTATACAGAGCCCAGTATGGGTTGCGGTAACGGATGACCACTATTCATGCACCCTCATCACCACAGAGGTCAGTCTCCCTCTAACAAGAGCCGCACTCCCTCCAAGGTGATTATTGATAAAGGATGACACACCGATGTAGACACTGGATAAATTATACTCTGGGGCCAATCACTGCTCCTCTCTTGTTTCTGGAGAGGGACATCTTGCTTAATGTATAAATACTGTGGTGGGACACTATTCCCTCACCTATTGAGTGACTATAAAAGAAACGGAGTGGAAACCATCAGGGATGCAGGGAGCCATGTCAGTTTCCTTTAGACACAGTCCTCCTAATATCTTTTAAAGGAAACAATCATCTTTCCTGATGAACCAAAATGTCCTGTAGTGGCCAAGGTCAAGTACATGGAGTGTACACCCAC